>JAAEAF010005266.1:0-64070 GCA_011037195.1 Triatoma infestans
AAAAACCATAGCACAGTGCTATGTATGTATTTAACCTCAGTTTTAAACTCTCTTTTGCATTATAAACTTTTTAAGCACATTAAATTCTGTAACAAACAAACATAGCAAGAAACAAAAAAACTCCAAACAAACAAACGTTTGATTTGCATTTTAATCTCCTCCTCTGTGAATTAACATTTCATCATCATTATAATCATTGCTAATTTACTCACATACAATAGTGAATTTAAACTCAAATACACACACACACACACACACACACACACACACACACAAATATACACAGTTGAGACAAAGAACAGTTTAAAGTCCAAATAGAGAATTAAAAATGTCCTTGAATGGAATAAGTTCAGTTAGAAACTTTAAGGTAAAATCACTACTACAATCGTGACCACAATTAATTATAGATCTAGTATTGTTTTTTATGCAATACGAAAAAAAAAATAAAGAAAAAAACATTGCAACTCTAGCAGTTAACTTAAAAGATTAATAGAATAATTAGGTATTGTACTTTTTTCTTTTTTTTTTTTGGATAAAAATTATAATTTTGAATTTCTTTTTTTACCTTTTTTTAAAAAAAAATTTAATTCATTTGTATTTACTGGTTACAATGTTAGCGTGCAAAAATAATAATAAACAGCCTTGACATTTGTTATTATTATAAAATACCACTTCATAAAGGTGGGTGTAAACTTGTGATGAAACGTTTTCTGTGCTGCTCCTAGTATTATTACCCGGTACTAAAACACACATATTCTTGATTTGACAATCCTTCCTTTTTATACTATTATTATTATTATTTCAATTGTTAATATTTCATAATAATAATAATAATAATACTAGGCAAGATAACTTTAAAGATGTGTTCACCATTTTATGAAAGCAATTCAGTTGTTGAATTTGTATTCTAATCATTGGGTTAGTCGGTCATCAGTCAATAAATAACATTATGACATGGAGAGTTTATACATTATTGAATAAGTTCTTCAATAAGATTTTAATATGCACTTTAAAAATATATTTATGAAATAAAATTTTATTTCTTTGCCAAATATGGGAAAACATTAGTAATTTTGATAAATATTAGTATTGTATACAATTACATAATTTTCTTTTCTATCACGTGATGGATCCTTAAAATATGAGGTAAACTGTGTTAGACCGCCACTGTTGGATCCATTGTATTCTTAGTTCGCTCTAACTTTCACAACAGAGTCTATACCATTAATAATTTATTGTTGAGAAGTGGAACTTCCAATTTCAAATTCAGAGCTGCGTTAAATATGGAAATCGTCGGTTATAAATTTATGATATAAGAGCATCCAAGGAGATCGAAGCTGGCACTAAAATAAGAAGAGACACCTTAATTATATCATAGTAGATATTTGAGCATTATTTTGGGGATTAGTTTAAATCACCCTCGGATATCCCGGCTTCTCTAAGAGTCATCACTTCCTACCAGGTAGTGGGCTCAAGACAGCTGTGAGACTGCCAGAATAAGGTTTTTCTTGACAAACATTTGAGTTTCCGGAAACCTACAAGATCAAGATTTTTCTTGTCTAGATACATGGCATTCAGGGGAAAATAAGGAATAATGCAATTAAAGCAAAATTATGCCAATTTTTTTCAGGCGGCCTTAACGTCCAACCCTCAAATTAGGTAATGTAGATGGGGGCTGAAACACATACTTTACTAATAACATTTTTAGCAGTTATCATTGGCACTTGAACTGGGGACTTCCCATATACCACACCACATCAAACTCGCCCCTAGGCGAGTGGTTGATCGTGATTTGATCGCCGGCAACGAGGTGGCAGATCGCCTTACCAGCGAAGGCTCCTTAGAAATCCTAATTGGACCAAAAGTCTTCTGTGGCATTGCAAGATGTCTCATCATAGAATGGGTGTACAATAGATCACAAGAATGGTGGGTAAAAATTCTAGGCCAGATGCAGGCGAATATGCTTATTAATACCTTATTCGATCATGCGGCTTCCACAAGGCTGTGGGCCTTTTTACTGGCCACTATAGACTTAAGAAGCACATTCGTCGCGTGGGCATGTCAACGAACAGTCTATGCAGGTTTTGCCAAGAAGAAGCGTAGACAATACTTCAGATACTATATTAGTGTGAGTTGACAGTGTGGGAAGGTGGTTGAGTCTTTGCTTCTTTAGAATTTCTCTTCGGACTATTTAGTGTAATCAAACAGACAGGACTGGAGAGGATATCTAATTGTGGGTGCCACAATAGACACTTGGAGATGGCGTTGGTGCACGCTCCCTAGCCAACCCCTATAGAAATTATTTTTTTTTCTGGTGAGCTTTACGTTCTGATGACCTTCGCTATCTAGGTGCGCTACTAACTGTAGATTCCCATTTTTTCTCACAATGCTGGGTCAACACCGACTATGTCCTCACAGGAGTCGAACTCTGAATCCTCGCACCAAAGGCGATTGCGCTAGCCTTTTAGACCAACGTGTGAGAGCAAAGTTGGTGTTGACCCAGCATCGTGAGATAAAGTGGGAAGCTACAGTTGGTAATCAATATGAGGGATGATTATAGTTTTGTTTCTCTCTGAAGTAAATACTTCTGAAGGAATGTGTGTTCCCTCGTTTATAAATATTCAGACAAACTAAAATTAATCCTAATATGCTTGGTTTATGGAAAACTGTGCCTTGAACTCGGCAATAGAAGAAGGCTTCATATTACATTTATTGTGGCAATAATTTAGAGTTAAAACTTGATCGTCTTCCTAGAGATAACGGAAATACCTACTAACAACAAAACAATCCAGCAAAGAAACTTCTGCAATATGGGATAAATACTAGTGACCCAAAACCTAATATAGACACAAATCATAGCCTCAGAAGAATTCAGGTATGAAAAAAGATGTCAAAATAATTGGAAGTTAAAAAAAAACCAGAAACTTGTAATTTTTACAAATCATTTACATAGTCTTCAAAATTATTTAGCTGACGTAACAGATCAGTATATTACGACAATTCTAACAGGCTCAGCATGCACTACTCCTCTATAGCTCTAATATATAATACATACATTTTTTTAAATATTCGAAATAAAATTGAATATTTTTGGTTCTAATTTTGCATAGAATTAAAAAAAAATCGTTTAAGCTGTTTTGGGGGAAAAAAGGCGAAAACCTCTAATGAAAATGTATTCTCCTATTGGGCCGAAATCTTCAAGCCCCTAGATCTCTTGAAAATACCCAAATTAAAAAAAAAGTTTACACTATGACTTTTACGAATATCAATCTTCGAAAATCTACATTTTTATCAAAATATTTGAGTTTGGTTCAGTAAACAATGAAATTATTAGGCAAAAAATATGTTATCAGAAAGATCTACCTAATTAAATTTAAATCCTAAAATGTCATACAATTTGTATAGTTCAAAGTTATACAACGGTTTAGCCAATAATAAGTGTTATAAAGTTATAACAAAACAATGGTAATTCTTCTTCACTATCTAATTTAATTTAAGTGTGCATGAAGGTAGTAGTAACACAAACATTTACTACAATGGTGGTCAATTTAATAATAAGTACAAAGTGAGAGAGAGACGTGATGATGAAGTTAATCATCTTTTCTTTACTTGTACCAATGTGGGCGCTACCTACAGTGAAAGTTATCTGTTAACTGTATGATATTATATAAAATATAAAACACAAGTAGTAGTTATGAATACTGCTAAGCAAAAGGAATTTAAAGCAAATGACAGGAAACAATAAAGTAAACAATAAGGAAATGGAAAATTTCCTATAAAGGAAATATAAAAATCATCTGGATCCGGCCAGAGACATATGTTTTCTTTCCTAGAAAAAAAAAAAAATCCACTTTATTAAATGGATTAGAAACAAACATTCAACATGCAAAAAATTAATGCCTGCAACACACTTTTCCAAACACGAAGTTTCTACAAAATTAGTTTTTACATACAAATATAGTTGCAGAGGATCTTCTTTTTTTTACAATTTGTTTCTTATGACATAGAAGCTATCCGGTAGGCCAGATCTAGGCCACACTAGGTAATGATGCCTCTCTAACAATCCTCAACATAACTTCCCATGGCTGTTTGGAGTAAAGTTCGCCCCCAGTAAAATGTTAAAAATGACTTTTTCTGGAAGATCATTCATATAAAAGTGATAATTTATATTTTGTTCAGTTCGTAGAATACTGTGAATTCCTAACATATTGACGTGCAATATGCAGATTGTAACAGGAAGAATTTCCTGATTAATCAAACAACATTAGATGCCAGAATTTTTTGTTTGTTTACACAATGTTTTTGAATAATTAATGAGATGAAAAAAAAAAAATGGGCAACAATACTCTGAAAATTGAAACTCCAGTCAAACATTTTTTTAATCACTAACATGACTTTCTCTTATGGCAGTTAATAAGGCAGTATACATTTCAAGTTTTCTTTTAAACATGGAATATTTACTCAATTGCCCTGAAGATGAGATATTTATTGTTTAGCATTCATGGCTGATAGTACCTAAATTGAGAATATTTAGTCAAGAAAACAGCGTCAATAACATTGAGCAAACATTTTAAATCTAACGTCATTGATTTCTCAGAACCTTTCGAAAAATTAATTTTCCTGGTTATATCTCTGCAATAATGTATTCTATGTTTAAAGGATATCTTCGAGAAACTGCCACAAAACCAAAAAAAAAAAATTACGCATCTTTAATAAAATCGCATTTCCAGTTAACCGAGTTTCTTCAAATTTGGAATGCTAGTAATGCTTCTAATACATTTTAATATAAAATTATTTGACAGTATAATGGATGTGTGAACGAGAGACCGAGAATTAGAGAGAGAATGGATTTAGAAATAAACTAGATGATATGTTGAACACTGTATAATAAAAGGACATTAGACTGAAAGGACTTTACAATAGAAGTTAGATAGCGAGGGATATATATATAGAGAGAGAGAGAGAGAGAGAGGCAGACTGACTGAGTGATGAGAAGGTATTAGGTTGCTGACTGGTTGTTAAATGGCCGTAAACTGTCTAAAAAATGTTCTGCTGACGCTTTATTTATATGAATCGAACTGTCCCTCCTAGTCTGATCGCATTTCCAGTTAACCGAGTTTCTTCAAATGTAGCATTATTTGACAGTATAATGGCTGTGAGAAGGAGAGAGAATGGGTTTTAGAGAAATAAACTAGATGATATGCTGAACACTGTGTAATGAATTGAGCACACAAACTGCAAGAACTTTACAATAGAAGTTTGTAGCGAGATATATATATATATATAGAGAGAGAGAGAGAGAGAGAGAGAGACAGAGTGGTTGAGTGATGAGAGAAGTTGTTGCTGACTGGTTGTAAACTGGTCGTAAACTGTCTAAAAACTATTCTGCAGTCGCTCTATTTATATGAACTGTCCTTCCTAGTCTGACCTAGATGGAGAATAACTAAATTTGATTCATTAAATATACTTCCCCGCTGTTCGAATCTTATGACTCACTGATGATTCGGATCCCATTATAAGAGCATCTAAATCGAGGGATATCAAGTCTGAGCTTCCTGAGCTGTGCAGAAATAATCGCTAAGAACACATTTTCAAACAATATAAACATTCAAAGTTAGAAATTTTCCCAAGAAGTATTTTTTTAGAATAAAAGCCCTCAAGTTATATGTTTAATAATTTTTTCTTTTTAGTTTTACTTAAAATCAGTACCGAGCCCCGATTACCATAAAAAAAGAAGATAATTATTTAAATTTAATAAAAGGCTTTTTTCTTATCAATAAAAGATCTACAGTTTTTATGGCGAACAGTTTATAATTCAGTTGGTCGCATTCCAGGATAGTTCAGGGGCAGAGCCAAGGTAAACCGCCAGCGTATATCAAACATTTTTATTTAATTTTAATCTAATTTATTTAATTATTTTGTACTAAGTGTAAAAACTATAATAAAAGATAGCTATTAAGTGCGCGTCACAATAAATTTACTAAGATTATAATAATGTAATTAAAGAAATAAAAAATAATTATTTGATGTTTACAGTTATGGTCGTGTAGTACACAGTACCATTAATTTATATGAGAAATTAAATCTGGGAAAGTTCCAATATGGATACTCATTACTAAAGAATGATTCAATAATTAATCTTAATTAAAATCTAATTAGCCTATGATTTGGTAAAATAATTTACAACTTTATAATTAAATTTACATTTGCCATTTACAAATCAAATTTACATAAATGAATTATAATAGTAGGCATAATGTATAACAGAAATTGTTTTTATCTATGGCTTATGATTTCTATTATAAAAGTTGGATGTGTAATGTAAGGTGGAAATAACAAAACTGTCTTGTCTATAAATATGTATAAGAAAAATTTCTTCAAATTAGATATTCTGTTTTAAACATATTTAATTGTTATCTGTATTATACAGTTAATATACGGCTAACGGAGGGTCTAGTAACAGGGCTTTGTAGGCTGAATAGGCACATGCACCAATTATTATTTGCAGACAACGCGTTATGCCATTTCTGCAAGACTGAGGAAGAAACCTCGGTACACATCCTTTGTGAGTATGCAGGCCTGATGAGGACAAGGTTTCTTCAACTGGGGACAAGCAATCCTAAAGCCACAAGCTTTATAAAGAAGCCACTTTCAGCTTTGCTAGGCCTGATTAAAAGGGCAAAGCTGAAGGATGTGCTATTGTAGGCGATCTAACAATAGTCCTCTTAATGCAGGTCACAATGGAATGAGGCTCAGCCCTCTCCCCGCCAGTCAGTCTAATCTATACAGTTAACAGAACTGTAAAGGGTAGTTTTCAAGTACCACTTTACAGGAAACCTGAGGTCAACTCCATCTCTCCTTTTTCTAGGCAAAAACGTTTCAAATAAAATTATTAGCCTTTATTTAGGCAGTCATTGAAAATCATGGGAATTGAATTTGTGAAACTCGTGAAAAACTAAAAGAACGAAAAATTCAGTAAATTCGGATTTTGAACGAAAACTTCCTCATGTTCCGGAGGATAAAGTGTTCTTCGGAGTAACTGGCACATCCAGCGGTTCCAAATTTAGCTTTATTGAAGAATGAGTTGTTACCGAACCCTTTGATTGCCCTGACGATCCAGCATCGACACGATCGATTGCTGTATTAACAATCGTGGATGATATGGAGGTGGGCATGTTTGCACTGGTGGTACGATACGAATAGGAGGTTGATGGCTGATCGGAACCTCTTTTGGAAAATTTCAAAATTGAAAGATTCAATAAAGCTTTCAAGTTTAAAATCTCTTTTCGTGGATAAGATATGGTGGACAATGAGGCGTCCACGCAATCCACGAACGGTTTGATGTATGAGGTGTCCGTTTCCTCCATTGTACTGTATGCACTCACTCTCAAGACATTCCAGGAATTCTGGAATATTCCGGATGTCTGGCTCGTTTACTCCATCAGACAAATGGACGTCTCTTGCAAGACATCCGGAATGTGCACTAGTTTCAAAGTTCTCAAAAATAACTCTGCCTTTAATAAACTCCAGAAAGCGAAAAGACCGAGTTTCATTATCTCCACTCGAGGACGTTTCGCTGGAGGAGCGGTGGGTGCGCACTTTGGGCATTCTATGTCTTGAGTGTCCTCACAAATGCAAGTTTTGTTTGACATGCTATATAAATTTTAAATTGTACTGAATAATAACGAGAAAATATATAAATGTTTCTTTTTACACTTTAAACACTGCTTTAAATACCTTTTCATAAAAGAAAGTGACGGACGGGCGGCGGTAGGGGTTGGCGGAAGTCCGCACAATTGGCTCCGAATATTTGAATATCAAGTTTAGTTTCCGGCGAATTTTCCCGTTTTTAAAATATTCACTCTCGCTCACTCATTAAAATTGAGTTTTTACCGGAAATATATGTTATGAAGTCTCCTTTATCACAAATCTAATGAAGATTTCCGGTTAATTCCATCAATTGTAATTGTGACTTCACTGTATTATTTATTTCAGTTTCTTGCAATTTTCACGAAAATGGCTTCATCGATTTTTTTTTTTTTAAATTCCGTATACTATCTACATACATAAATACAAAACACTTAGAGACATTTTCCCGGAAAAATTGATGGGGGGGGGGGTTTCTATGGGAACAGTAGTGTTAAGTTTCCCCTATAAATTACCACATCAATACAATATATGATTCTATCACCTCTAATAATATTAATATACATTACAAACACTGCTAGAATACTAAACTTGAAGTGAAATCGGTTAACCCAGAAATGTAACTTTATACAGAAAACGCTGAGTTGTTTTTTTGGAATTTTCTCGAAATTGATTGCAACGATTTTTCCAGTAAACTTGGAATACTAATTGCATAGATAATAAACATATCACTTATTTATTTGGAATATTTTTTCCAAATTCAAATTGATTTTTTTCACTGATTCTACCGAATTTTTAGTGAAAGTAAATTTCAAATTTTAAGTGAGATTGGTTGGTTCAATGTTATTGGCACATTTTTCTGGACGAAATTGATCACTTCTCTACCTGCCTGTGTTAGTAGTAGTGGTATTTCTCCCACCAACACTATATTTATATTAGGATAAATGAGTAAAATCTGAACTTTAATGAAAATTGTATCATTTTATATGTACAATTTTGTGTTTTAACAGGAGTAAGAGAACGTCGTCTGAGTGTTTCTCGCCAGATTTTTTTTTTCGAAATCTGGTGATTTCAAAAAATATATTTCCGGTGACAATTAAATTTCGAAATTCGAAAGAAAAAAGAGAGAGAGAAAAAAAGAATGAATGATATCAATGAATTATGGCTTTCATAAAACAAAACAAAAATCAGAGATATTTTACGTGTGATAGCCTACTTCTTTTTCATCGACCCGTTTCGTGCGCGTTAGCCCAATCAACAGCATGTTTTTGTCAAAATATTGGTGATAAAATAGACTTGCACAGGAGCAAATTTAGTTGATACACTGGTTTTAAAAAGTGTGTTTTTGTTAGGATCTAAGTAAAATGAAAACATTCAACAAGTGGAGATGTGTAACTTAAATTACGTCTTCGAAGGAGATTTATTTTTGATAATTAATTACCCATACTATCTTACTATTTTATTTGTTTATTTATTTTACTTAAATAAAATAATAAGATAGTATGGGTGATTAATTAATCAAAGTAATCCTACTTAAAAAATGTAATTTAAGTTACACATCTCCACTTGTTGGATGTTTCCATTTTTTAAAAAGAACAATATGCCTTTTAAAGAGCGAAAAACAACATGTGTTTTTCCACTCTGGTATCAATGAACCTAGCTAGGTCGTAACAAAAACAGTTTTTAAAACCAGTATATCAACTAAATTTGCTTTGTGCAAGTCTATGTTATCATACTGTTTTGACGAAAACATTCTGATGATGGGCGAACGCCCGAAACTGGTCGATGACCACACAAAGAAGCAGGCTATCATGGGAAAATATCTCTGATGCTTTCTAGCTCTGAGGAACCAACCAAAACAAAAACAAAACAAAAACCTCAAGTTCTCTAAAGACAAAATAAAACAAGAGTGTAACGGCAAGAGAGAGAACAAGGCCCGACCGAGAGAAAAAGGGCCGTCTCTGGTACTCCCTCATTTAAGCAGGCTAGAGTGGGGAAAACCTGTATATAAGCCAGTGAGAGACCTAGACATCTATCTATCAGATTCAACCTTATACATCGCATCGTGTCATATTTCTA
This sequence comes from Triatoma infestans, assembly GCA_011037195.1. NCBI lineage: Eukaryota > Metazoa > Arthropoda > Insecta > Hemiptera > Reduviidae > Triatoma > Triatoma infestans. The sequence goes on from JAAEAF010005266.1 coordinate 9,727, forward strand.
CTCTCACCTCTCTCATATTTCTATTAAAATCTTTACAAGTCCAGTGCAGTTTGTGTAAACTTACAACTATATTATAACAGTGTCCTCGTATCTCGTCTAATTAATCAATCCCAATTTCTCTCCTCATCAACTCCATTATAAGAGTTTGAAAAAACAAAGCTGCTCCGTTTCTTTACACATCAGTTAAGGACCATTTTCGATTCAGTTTATGTTCTGGACAACACTATAGTAAATAATTGTTCTTCGTCTATCTTTAAAACATTTTTGTTCCACTTGAAAACAGGTGGGAAAAAGGAATTTCATAAATCTTCTCATTCGACTATCGTAATATATGTTAATAATAACTATCGTAACTAACACGAAAAATTAATATACAATTGAAAAATTTAGTCTTATCTAACTAACTGTCCACAGAGGCACTACTACAAATATTTCACAAATAATACAAAGAAAATATATGAATTTTATTATTTCGTAAGATGTTTGAAAAACCATATTTATTAAGCATGGTAAAGTTTGTCACTGAACTTTAAAATCGTAACTTAATACGAAAAAAAAAAAAAATTTAATGTTTTCCTAAAATTGGAACAAACTTAGGCAAAAATATAAAGAAAAACTGGTGTATAATAAATTTGAAATAAAATTATCAAAGAAAAAGAAAAAAAATAAATTCACTGGATATAAAGAAAACAGAAGCGTCCCTTGCATTAAATCAGAATGAAATTGTTTAAATAAATCTAAGGTGCATAGTAATCTAAGGAATATATATATATATAATGCATTTTATGCACTTTTTCTATAAAAAACGAATACAGTGAACATTTATGTTTTACTTTTATTCTAAATATAATTTTCACTAAAAGGTTCACAAATAATGACATTATAATGATGTCTATTCTGAGATAAAGTGGAAAGAGTTTTTAACTTACATACAGCATCCAATATACCTGATTTAGATATTAAACTTTTAAATGGTTATATTCATTGACAGAAACTTTTATAAGAATTTAAAAGCAAAAGTTACCTTCTATTTATGTGTGGAATTTTTATATATATAACTTGAAGAAAGTGAAGTTAACTTTAAAGTAAGTGAATTCCAACATTTAGTTTATCTTAATAGTGTCACTTTGATTGCTTATGTTAGGCCGGGGTTAACTTATAAATATAAATGTTAAATAAAACTATTTAAATACTTCAAGATTACGAAAAACTAGCGATAGTAAAATATAGAAGAATTTAAAATAAACCAGAACTTGCAATCATAGATTGTTTAGTACACAGTTATAGTGTAGAAAAAGATATATAGAGACTGTGGTTAACAGTTAAATAGTTCAATAGTTTGTGTGGTTTTTATTTTTAGTAAATTTCTATAGTCTATTATTTGATAAACAAAAAGGATATTGTTAAAAGTTTGTTAACAAGAGTGACAAAAATAGCTCTATGTGATGAAACTACTGAATCTATTTGTTGTGGTGGTTATAAACGCAAGACACAAAACTTAATAAATGAACAGACAAAATTTGCCAGTGAACCATTATTCAAAACACTCTTCCCACAATAGCAACAGAAACACAATTACCAGTGCAAACATTACACACGCAACAAATAGTTCTTAAACAGACTTTAGTTTTAGGTTTAGTTTTAAATCTACTAGGTATATATAAATTTACTAGTTTATAAGTTACTAGTTTATTTAAATTTACTAGTTTAGATATATATATAGGGGAAAAAAAAAGAAGAAATGTTAGTTTAATCGTTATTTAATTTTATTTAAATTTATTTTGTGTATTTTTTATATTCTGTTTTGGTTAGTTAATTGTAAGTAAATCTCCCTCCAACAACAGAGTTTAAAGATTAGACCCCCACGTGTTGTGTCCACTGTAAGAAAAATTTGCCCTTTAACAACCCAAACACGTGTTTTCCCACCCATCTGGCCACATCCCTTGACCTAGTTTAAGAGTTCAGCATTTTTAAAAATACGTCTCAGTTAGTGTGAAACTAAGTTTGCTCTGTGCGAGTCTGTGTTGTCACACTGTCTAAAAAAACGCATCCTGAAGATGGGCGAACGCCCGAAACCGGTCGATGACCACAAAATGAAGCAGGTTACCACGGAAAATGTCTCTGATGCTATTGAATCTATAGTAATCCTAAAATTAAATGTGGTTATTTTCAAAAAAATAAAGAAAAAAAGTTCATTACATTGGTTTATTTGTGAACTGAGGATGTGCTGTTGACGAATATAATTTTGGAAGACTTCTTATGAAATTGGAAAAATTATGAAAAAGTGCTACATTCTCAGGCAACTCTAATATAAGTTTAGCTACGATTTTCACCAAAACGGTTCCCTCGATTTTGTTTAAACTTGGTATATACAATACATTTGGTAACATATATTTTCGGTAACTCTATCTAAGATTGGTATGACTTTAGGCTTCCCTCCCTTCTAAACTAACATTTGAATGAAAAATGTTCCATATAAATCATATTTGGAACATTAATTGCGTTGCAATAATTTCGAAGTAAAAATAAAATTTCGATTTTATCGAAAATGCGGCTTTACTGATTTTTTTGTTTCAGTTCTTTTCAGCCCAGCCAATAAAACGATGAACTAATGTTGAAGGTTTCAGTCTATTATTCGAGCCATAGGGATGGACAGGATTTCTGGCTACAAGATCCACTAACAAGATACTTTGTTTCATTATTTGCGAACTAGTAGCTTAGAGATGTGATTTGCTAAGGCTAAGTTTCGATTTTCGGTCTTAGTCTTTCAATTTTTTATGATGTATTTTCATGGATTAAATCCGTTTGTGTGGTCCTGAGCTAAGGAGATTCAGATGTTTCCGGAAGTTGTAATAAGAACGTCCTCTCTCACTACTCAGTTTCCCACTTTTTTTAACAATGCAGAGCCAAAACCGATGATGTTTCACTGAAATTGAATGGTACCGCTCGCACCAAAGGCGATAAAATCCTGCAGAACAATGCTTGTTCTGAGCAGAACTCTAACTTTATAAATAGGCCATATTTTAATGGTATTTCGTATAAATTTGTTGTTATTTTCTTTTTTTTTTTAATTTAAGGCGTGTCAACATCTATGGTCATTGGCGCCCGGAGTCTTGCCAGTACACTGCCGGACACGGTTTGCCACAGACAACACTGTCCATCACTGAACAATGAGCTATAGAGGACTCCTAGAAAGAAAAAATCTAAGAGGTACGCAATGGACTCGAACCCGGGACTTCCGCGTGGGAGTCCAACACGCTAACCACTGAGCTAATCCCTTCCCTCTAGACTCAAATTAGTTATTGTAATTGTTCTAAAAAAAAAAGTTATAGTTAAAAATTGCAGTTATCTTGAGCTATTAGAAAGATTTAATTATTAAAATGATTTTTTTTTTTTTATATATGAGTAAAGTAACTTTTTAAGTCTTAACACCGGAAGTACATAATAATTACTATCAATTAAAACTGAACACCTAAGTTTTTTTTTTTTAAATGACAACACTTCATATAATTAAAACATACAACAAACAGAACAAATTTTTTATAGTTTCTGCACATTTATTTTATTTCCTTAAATGGTGAAATCGTCTAAAGTTTCCTTGTTTAATAAAAACTATAATTTTTGTTTATAAATTTGTAATAATTGTTTACGCTTGTAAATAATTTTAACGAAATTGTAAATGTTTGAATTAAATTTTGTGAAAACTTATCAAGAATAATACAAAGAAATCGATCTGGAATTTATATGAAAACTAATTATTATAAACACTTTCATTTTGACCTATTTAAGAAGACAGCTTAGTTTATGGTAATGTAATAAGCGAGGAAAATATGCAACGAAAATGTAAGAAGCTAAGGGATTTCATAACAATATTAATGCCCTAATTATTGTATAATAATATTTCTCTTTGTTAAGCCAAAAAAAAAAGAAAAAAAAAGTCATGTAATTCACGAATTTATTAAAGAAATATCTAATCATAAAAATGGTTATAAACTCAAATAAAGTAAATATAAAATACATTATAAAAAAAGTAATAATAATTCTAAGCAATTTACACCTTTCATTTATTTACAAATACTTTCTCAAAACAATTTCGTTCTGTTTATCTAACCATGGATTATAAGTTAATTTGTTTGTTTTGTTTTTATAACATTCTTAATCATTTAAAAGAAAAAAATGTAAAGTACCTGAGTTACTCATTATAGACAGGTAATCTATGCGCTAAGTAACGAATAAATAGGACAATGTTTTCCCAATATTAGAATGAAGACTGACGGTATATATTAATATAAAGTCCTCACGCGTTGGTCTAGTGGCCAGCCCACTCGCCTTTTGTGCTCAGAATTCAGGGTTCGATTCCCATGAAAGCAAAGTCGGTGTTAACCAAGCATCGTGATAAAAAGTGGGAAGCTACAGTTAGTAGCGCCATAGGTAGCGAAGGCCCGAACTGAAACGGCGTGGGAACTGCTTAAATCGATATAAACATAACCATACGCCCCCTTTTCATATCGCCGTCTGGCAAGTCTTGGCTGTTGCGCCGTAGGTGTAGGGGTATATTGATATATATGCAGACAAATAGTGTGTAAATTTTAGTTATTACTGTTGGCCAAGAGATAGCGTCCTGGACCAAACCCCCAACAATACTTGAAATATAACGTCACAGAATTCCCTGAAAAATAAGAACTTCCGGAAAGTGGTTGGCTTATATCTATGCAGTTAGTATTTCAAGTTCAAAGAAAACTTCCAAGCCATTTTTGCAGAATTCCCCCCTCCCCACAAAGCATAGGGTAAAGCTAGAAGAGATGACGCGTAGGAGAGAAGACGCAGGCTTTACTTCTCTTGTTTGCCACCACGTGGCGTCATGGAAGTTAGTCGAGGAGTAGAGAGATCAGAAGCTAACATATTGCAAAATTCTTCAGTTATTTTGTGTGTTTTTCTGTGTTCTAGGAACATTTATACGCATCAGCGTGTGTTTTCATAACGCTTAGTAATTTTTTTTATTTTTTTATATACTATATTAATTGCAATTGAAATGAAAGATATCCAGCTGTCGTTAAAGTTGGACTCGTAGACATAGGTTTACCAAGTTTCATGTCGATGAGCCATGTAATCTTCACAGAGGAGAGGTCTACTACCTATATACCCCTACGATGTGCGTCATCTATCCCACCATAGTAGGAGAGACGGCCAAATGTAGTGTATTTCTATTTTGTTTCTGGAATAAATGAGAATGTCTTTATTTTGAAAAATAACATTTTTTTGCAAATAATAGTAGTTGACATACGTATGTTTTATAAGAATTACCTCTTTAATATGTCTCCTATATTTTGACACAGGGCATAACTTTGAAATGTGCATTATCTCTCCTAGCTTTACCCTATTCTTATAAATTCAAATTTATTCATTCAAATGTGTAACACTAAACGCTTGTTAAGTACCTTTTGGCAAGCACTCAAGTTGGCGCTTTCAAGAAAAGCTTAACGTTACACTCCATCTCAAAAACCTCGCGAAACTCAAAAACTAGCATAAATAACTGGATGTGCGCACTCACATTACAATTTAAAAATAGAAGGAAAAAAAAAAAATTATATGTTGAAAATATTAATAATCCACTGGCTAAGAAGTTCAACTTTATTTTTCAGAAAAAAGATAATCTTAAAAAATATCACCCTTTCAATGAAGACAGTATAGTTTGTATGTATGTATGTATATTCTGTCCGCATACCTTGGTTATAGTACAAATATCCGTTATATAAAAGATTACTATCTTGGTTGCCCTTCATCAAGGATACTTGAGTAGCTGGTACCGTTATTTTGTGGTTACATTATACACGAATATTATAATGCCTAGGTATTAGGTAAAACATAGATTACAGAGAGAAAAAGAGAGAGAGAGATGACCTATTGTGCTGAGTGTTTCGTTTCTTCTGAAACAACTTCGTCTTCAATCTTATACTATTACGACTTTTTTTCTTGTTTTTCTCATAGAGTTCGTCTTCTCATTCCCCCCTCTCTCTTTCATTCTGGTTTCAATTCTTCGATTTATTTTTTTTCAATTTCTTCTATACGTAAACGATCTATATTAGAATAATGATCAGATAGTTTAAGGACGTTTTGTTCTTAAACATTTTTGTTCCTGTATAATACATACTTCTTGTATTGAGAGTTTTGTAAGTATGGAGAAACTTACCACAATTCTCTCTGTCTTTACATGTACTGAATATTAAATTATTAAATTTAAAAAAAAAGAGACTCATTCTTAAATAAACAAAGAGAGAAACTTGGCCAGGAAACAAACAAAAAAAAATAAATAAATAAACTTTTTCGTATCAACTTTAGAATAATAATTTTTACTCTCTATTAGTTTCACTAAGTTAATAAAAAAATTTAATTAGTTTAATTTCTATTTTATGCATGAATAAATAAATATAAAAGCCCGTTTTAAATATTTGTCTGTCTGTTACAAGTTTTTTAAAACTTTTTTTTTTTTTTTTTTTACGCGTGTTACGCTTTCTGATGAAGAATAAGATAATTTCAGCCACTCATATAATTTCTGATGTTTATTTTATGACCAAGCTGCATTATATTTTTGAAAATAACTTAGTAAATTTTGGCAATGTGTACTAGGCATGCTGTTACTACTTGACTGGGGAACCTGAAGCAAAACATTATATTACTAGCAAAAATATTGGTATGTGTATTTCTCTTACATCCCAGTTACGTAGTTATAAATGATCCTACAAACTTATAATTATCTTATAAGATGTTTAGTTGTCTCCAATGTTATATATCAATGGGGGAATCTATAATAATCTTTAGAATGGGGGAACTTTATAATACGACTTTTTTCTAGGGAAGCATAATCTTATCTCTCTCCCACCTCTTTAAATGATCTTGAAACTTGTATTTCCGGTGAAAACTAGATATAAAAAATTTGACAAGATCGTAATACTTCGTCTTCTTACAGCAGTAAGAGATAGTAAAAAATTATAAAGAAAACCATTGAAAGCGGCCTTTGGTTCAGCCCATTTAAAGTATTGGGGGCCTTTTGGAAGATCCTGTGGTGGTGGTGTGTGTATATGTATGTATTGTTTGTGTCCTTGTTGTATATTTCTAGATGATTACAAGTATATATATATTGCATATAGTATTTAATTATTGTCATTTTAGGTATGTATGTATGTATTAGGTTGAAAGTATTTATTAGCGTGAATGTATAAGTTTATTGTTAGATCCTAATTTTAAAGCATGAAAGAATTGTGTGAATGAGTATGGGAGGGGACCAATACCGGCTGGGGGTGGCAACTTTTGGTCGCGTAGGAAGTCTTGCTGCACTGTCTTTAACATTGGGAGCCACAAACTCTTGGAGGGGGTGGGTCTGAGTCGGGATTGATTATCCCGCCAGCCAGATGAATGTGAGTGTAACAGCAACCAAAGAGAAGCTCAGCAAAGTGAAGAGAAACAAAACCCAAAACCACACTCTCGGACTGGAGTGGGAAAAGCTGTATAAATATAGCGATAGACAGCCTATAAAAACACAGTTGAATTCAGTTCAATATATCCAATTACTACGCGTCATTTTCATACCATTCTACCTTAAAATATTTCTCTATTGTAAAGTCCAGGCAGTCTGTATCACTTAATTAATATATTAGTTAACCAATGTTAACCAAGTCTTCTTCTTATATCATCAACATGACCTAAATTCTCTTCACCTAACACAGCCATTATAGTGAGTTTGAATTGGAGTAAATAGTGTAAGTATTTTTAATTGAAGTTTAAGAATAGGGGTGCGGATATAAGTATGAGGTAAAGATTGATGAGACGGAGCACCAGTGCCTGGATATCATGAATGTTTGCTTCCCATATGTGATACATGGCTGATGGCGAAAGCTAATGCCAAAAAAAGTACCATAAAGAGGTAGGGATTGACGGCTTCCTTAACAATAGAGAAGTGTCCAAAAAAAACAAAAAAAACAAAAACTGTCAATATGTAGGTTCGACGTGTCTCCCCATACTCACATATTCATTGGAAACCTGGACACTAAACAAGTCAGCTACAGGCTAATTGAGATGAGATATCTAAGAAAGGTTGAGACGAGACAGAATACGCAACACGACAGTTTAAGGTCAGCCATCGGGCTATAAAACAGTGAAAAATATTTTCTTCCATTCACACATAACAATAGATGCTTATAAAAAAAGAAAAGAAAGGAAAATAATTATACAAAAATTCACAATAATATGATTATGCAATATATAATTTTTATTCTTTTAAATCATACGCAAACGTGAATGGATAAAATTGAGAAGATTTATTATAAAAAAAAATTAAATTAAATTAAATGGAAAGTTAATAATAGCATTTTCTTTTATTTAATATCAAAATTATATAATATTGTCATAGTGATGGTGCGTTGTTATATTCGTAAAAAACCAAAATTAATAAAATGTCGCTTAAAAAAAAAAAAATGCTTCAACTTGGTGGCGGAAGATCCTTGAAGTTCATGTTGATATTTCGATGGGAATTGTGATTTTCTCTCCCTCCTCACTCTCTGACGTTCTCTCGATTTCTCTCGATTTTAATGTAACTTATAGATCGGTATTTAAGAGGGCATATTAAAGTGTTAACCTCTTACATTATTAGCATCCTTGATTTTTAGTTTTTATTTCAAATTGATCAAAAGCAAATAAATCAATTTTAAGTAAAAATAAACCTTGAATAGAAAATTAATCGAATGCAATATTATGTGACGTCAAATTTATGTAAAATAGAGATTTATGCCAGCTGGAATTGCCGTAAATTCTATTAAAATAAAGCAATTATCTAGGAATTAGTATAAAGTTTAGTCTAATGGTTAATTATGACGGAATCGAAGCTAAATCAAATCTATTGCTTGAATAGGAGCTGGACCAGTAGCTGTAGATTATATGCTTCTTTTCCATAATTCTTATTGATTTAGGATTTTCTTCTATTACCAGAGAATGGTTCGTCAAGTATATCATCAAGATCTGCTCCAGCGACGTCGCTCCAGGCGGCGCTCTCGCTCAGACCATTCTGCGCACGTCACTATGATCCTCTTCCTCGTCAAGACATAATAGTAGTATGAAATAAACTATACAATTAACAACACTGCAGTTTGAAAAACTGCAACATTAATTAAACACAGAGCTTATCAATACTTTTGTCATTGACGGTAAAGTATGGTAAAGTATAATAGGCACCATCCATTTTCAGGGCTGGTTTGACTTCCACTTTTTAAGTGTCTATCAAACACTATTCCAACTGATTTATAGATCTGATCATTGAATAGTATATGAGTGAAGTGTCACTCTATATAGAGGTTCAGAGGATCTTTCAATCCTCAGAGGATTTACAGTTATTCCAAGAGAAAAACTTCATTTAGATCTATAATGGTATGAGAAGGAGACAATTGGGTTTATAAGAAGAAATGAACTGGAATTAATATTGAACATTGTAGAATGAGAAAGTAATACAAACTGCCAGGACTTTACACGAATATAGAAATTAGTAGTGAGAGATTTAGGGTGAGTGAAGAGAAGGGCAGTAGTTGGTTGCTGACGCATTGCAACTGCTGAATAAACTGTAATATAATGGGTATGAGAAGGAGACAATGTGGTTTATAAGAAGAAATGAACTGGAAGTAATACTGAACACTGTATAATGAGAAAGTAACACAAACTGCCAGGACTTTACACAAACATAGAAATTGGTAGCGAGAGATTTAGAGTGAGTGAAGAGAAAGGCAGTAGTTGGTTGCTTACGCATTGTAACTGCTGAATAAACTGTAATATAATGGGTATGAGAAGGAGACAATTGGGTTTATAAGAAGAAATGAACTGGAATTAATGCTGAACACTGTATAATGAGAAAGTAACATAAACTGCCAGGACTTTACACGAATATAGAAATTGGTAGTGAGAGATTTAGGGTGAGTGAAGAGAAGGGTAGTAGTTAGTTGTTGACGCGTTGTTACTGCTGGATAAACTGTTAGGGGTAGCGCAGCTTTATTTAAACAGAGTCTCCCCCACTCTAGTCTATCCTAAGTAGCGAGTGAGATTCTCAATTTTTGTGCCTCTCTGCTTTAGATCTCTCTCACCGGATCCTATTAAAGATCTAAAAAAAACTGAACCCACATTAATCTGCCAAAGATTCACAAATACCGGATAAAACCGGACAGTCATCATAAAAGGAAATGGCTAAAATTCTTGCACAGTCCAAAGTCTGTTGAAAAATAAATCGGTTAACCAGAATTGTGATTTTAAGGAATAAGTTTCGCAGTTTTTCTTGGAAACGGCTCCAATGTTTTTCTTGAAACTTAGAGTTGCTACCATTTACAGATACAAATTTTTAGTTTTTTTGTTTGGGACACTTTTTCCGGAGAAAGCTGATTGTAGAGGAATCCTAGGGAAGAGAAGATTCCAAGTGTTATTCTGGTTTCCTTGGGTACTGCTTTCTAAGATTTTTTTTGTAAACATAAATGATTCAAAGATAATTTTTTTAAATTGCTATTATATAAAAATGCTAGTTAAGCCACAATTAATCACTTTTTTTTTTTAATAACTTAGTGCAAGAAGTAAACTACAAAGAGTAATAAGCGAAACTGATAAGCTACAAAGATAAATTAGCTTTAAAAAAATCAATACAATAGGCAAAGAATAAATTAAAATAAATGACTAAGAAACCTTAAAAAAAATGTAACTTTCATTTTCTGGCCTAGAATTCAATCCTGGCGTAACATAAAGCAATATTCTAATATATATGGTTTCATATAATTTTTTGAAATCTTATAACTTGCGTACTTGTTTTCTATTCATACATATTAATGTTAGATATTATTTATGTAAGGGTCAAATAATTTGACCCACAGCAGAAATTTCGGTAGAAAATGTTTACAAATATTTTTAACGAAGTTCAATAATGAACTCGCATATATTTAAAAACATAATTATAAATCAAACTTCAATATCCCGGAAGTGAAAAAATAGAATTTTGACTATGACCAGTTTTTGAATTGGTAGAATGAAATTTCCTGTTCTTTGTTCTGTATATATTATTTTAAGTTTCCGAACAACCTTTATAGTAAATTATTGTATAATTAAAAAGAGACTTACAGGAATTGTACGCGATATAAGTTAAGATATTGGAATGTCTAGGCGATTGTTCATCGCCACTCCCAAATTCCATCAAGAAATTAACGGTGCTTGCTTTTTTTTTTTTTTTTTACGAATAACAAAATCTTTGAATTATCTTGGAGACAATATAACAACCATTTTGGAGGATTAATTTTGGAAAACGAATCTTTTCTGGAATAAATGTTAAGATCCCTGATAAATAGATGGAATAGAAACAACTTTGATTAAAGTTTCTTCGTTCAAGGGATTGAAAATAGGATTCCAACCATGCATGGCCTTTTTTTTTAAGGCGCGTCAACATCTATTGTCATGGGCGACTTCTGCACTCCGGACAGTGTTGCCCTCTTACAGATAACAGTGTTTATAACTAGGCATTACAAAAATATAAAAGTGTAGCACTGGACTCAAATCCGGGACTTCCACATGGCACTCTACCGCATGGTCTTACTCTCAACTTTGTGAAAATACAGGTACTCCAAAGAAAGAACAACACCCAAAGAAAGAACAACTCAAAATTGTTAACATAAAAGAGAGCCGCTTCCACTGTAGGATAACCGCGATAAGATTTAGTAGATTGGGGCATTTAACCACCAAATACCCCTTACCCAGTTCTTGTCTACATATTAATAATTTTATTTTTCACGGATCATTTTTTTTTTCTTTTATTCCCTGCAAAATATAGGAAGATAGGATTAGCTAAATTGGAAGTGGATTCGATGATCGAGAATAAGAGGGCAAAACTGAACAAAACAATTTAAAAGCAAATGGTGTAGATGGACATTTAATTATTTTGGAGCTAAGTAAAAAGGATACATGTTAACAGAGAGGAACACTGTAGCGTCCAACAGATTAAATCTCACAGAAGAAAATTAACAGAATATATTGAAGGAATCTTTCACTGTTCATCTGAAATATGATCTGTTAACAGAATGCGTCAAATGGAAAAGGTCGAACGGGAAAATTATAGTGAACGAGATTTAGGATGCCAGTGGTCAAAGATCTAGTTAGAGGAAGCGGAAATATGAGAAATGAATCATATGAAAAATCGATACCAGAAACCAGTTTAAAAGAATGGGGTCTGTAGCTGTGTGGTCGCTTGGAAAAGATATGCAACACAGAAAAAGAAATAGATAGAAGCACTGATCCGGATTTCAGTACTGAGAGTTTTTAAACTCGGTAGGGAAAAGAGGATTAGATAAATTAAGGGGAACAGTTTCAAAATAAAATCTCCCCATCCATAACACAAACTTTTATATTAATTTAAAAAAAAAAATAAAAAAATAAAAACAATATTGTATATAAAGGTGACAAAAGAAATAAAGAATTTGAAAGTTATTTCCTAGTGTCAGTGCAAAGACTGAATTTGTATACAAAATAGAAAAAAAAGTAGAAACCAACAGAATTTTAACTAGTAACACCATTTGAATACTAAATATTTCGAAGATTTCTATCAGTGGCTTAATATCTTCTACTTTTTTTTCTTTATCTAGAAAATATTTGTTTTAAACACCTTTTATCTAATGTTTACTTTCACAATTTTATGTATAAAAATATTTTTGTAAAGTTTCAACTTATTCTCCGAAATGTGGACAATAATAAGTGGGAAAAGGAATGACTTTTAGCCCTAGAAAGTAAAGAGCGAAGCAAAGATGTCAGCGAAGACCTCGCTGAAAGATGTCAGCGAGCAACTCTAGGAGGAAGAGGGTTAGGAATGTGGACATACGGGAGTAAATAGTAAGTGGGAAAGAATATCCTGTAAGCAATGGAACATCCTGTATAACGCTTTCGATGATTCGGTCATTTACAAAAAAGAATGAACGAAAATCGGCTACCGGAAACAATCATGGTTTGGGAAAAAATCGCGAAAACCTAAAAAAAAAAAATCGTCAGGTCTAAAAATTATAATGAGGTGTTTGTACGGCAATGGACAGAGGAGTTTTTTAAAGAAAAAAAACTTCTTTGTTGTTCTACGTTTCGGCTACATTGGTACCCTTCTTCAAGTGCCCTTTAGAGTCGGAGAGGAGTTACGTTGATAACTAAGGATTTCAATCTCAACGTTCTCAACGTGCACTCCTCTCCTACTCTAATGGGCTCCTGAAAAAAGAATTCTTTTTCTTTAAAAAAACTCCTCTGGCCATTGCCGTACGTACAAACATCTCATTAAAAAAAAAAAAAAACTGGTGTGAAACACTGAAACAACTTTCTCTTACTCAAACAAATTTTATAGTGTGTGTGTGTGTATCAAATTTAATGAAATTCGTCGAAAACTGAAAAAACTATTCAGTAAAAGCGCACTTCCGGTTTACTAATTTTTTTTTAAACTCGTAATTTTGGTCATCAATATATTTCTAATTAAGTTTGTTTGGATGATAGAATTGTATAGTCTATAAATCCAATTATACTTTATAGCACTTTAGAGGAAAACATAACCCCACCCCCTCCCCTAAAAGTGCCCTTAAATGAATTTTCCCGGAGAAATGTTTTTATATAAAAGTTGTAGCTCTTTGTATGTGTAGTTGATGTAACAAGTTTCAAGAAAATCGTCGGAGCCATTTTTGAGAAAATTGTAAAGAAGTAAAAAAAAAAAAAAAAACTAGTAAAGCGGTATTTCCGGTTGAGGAATTTTGACAGATAGCGTACTGTCAGATCCCATGGTGATACCTAAACGGAATATCAAGTTTGAACTTTCTAGGGTTTTTTTTTGTTTTTTTGAGCTATGCTGTTCACATATACACACAGACAAACACACAGACCATTTGCTAAAACCATTTTTTTGAACTCAGGAGACCTCAAAACGGATATTTCCGGTGAAAACTCGATATCGAAAATTTGACACGATTACAATACTTCCTCTTATTCGTAGTAGGTGAAAGTAAAAAAAAAAATCATTTAGTAAAGTGGCACTTCCGATTGATGAGTTTAGACCAAAGGCGGTGGTTGTACCTAAACGGAATACCCTGTTTTAACTTCCTGTGATTTTTCGTTTTGAGAATTTGATTCACATACCTACACATACGTATACTCCATTCGCTAAAAATTTTTTTTTCGTATTTAGCATAGATACCTTAAAATACATGTATTTTCATAAAAACTCAAAGTCGAAATTTTGGCACGATTGAAATACTTCCACTGACTAGGAGTAAGAGGAAGTAAAAAGACTTAAGAAATAGGCTTCTTAATTAAATTTATTAACAAAACTAGTTATTAAAATTCAGTCATACTAAAATGTTATTTTTAAAGAAGCGTTTTTTTTTTAAAGGAAAAAAAAGTTAAAAAAAGTGCCACAGTGCTGCCAACGTACAAAATACCCCATGTTATATGTATAAATAAAAAGACGCCCAGTTTACAACCATCATAAATGAATTTATTTATTTATTTATTTTTATTTATTCTCCCTTTTCTACATACAAAACCCATACAGATACATTATGTCCATTTACATGGTATATATATATATAGCAACAAGCAAACCTTATTATAGGTAAAGTAAACATACAAGTTACTCTCCATACTTGTTGATAAACGATATCGTTCATGTTTTAACATGTTTGTTTCCCATCATGCCCCATTGCTATCTAATATTATCATCGCATCATAGCCACTTTGTTTATGTTTACTGCTTTATATATATGTTTTTTTTTTGCCAAAGGATAAAATAAAAAGAAATATAAGAAGAATAAAATGAATTAAAAAAGAATCATAGTAAACATAAATTGAAAAAGTATTGCTCTTTTATGGGAAACTTGTTTATAAACACAAAAAAAACACTTGTTTACTTTACTATAAGAAAAAATAAAGAAAGTTTTGAATGATAAATAGTTATTTATAAATTTATTTAAAAATGTCTAGATTTTCCACTTAGGATAATATGAAGAAATAGCTCTAAATAATATATATCAAATGTAGATAGCTACTACCCTAGAATATTGCTGATAAAAATTTCTTTTGCATGAAGATGCATTATATAAACATTGTAATGGAAGATAATGCAATGCAACCTTTGACCTAATCATGATTTGGTCAAAATAGTTATAATCTATGATCCTTCTCACTCCCTGGGGGTCTTCCTGGTCACTTCTCATGGAATAAAAAATCCTCCACAAATTAGCGCATTTATTAAATATCAAGCTAAGAATACATCATATTAACTAGCTTCGTCATGCTCAATCCGGACATATAGGGTGAATGCTGTATTATAAAATGTTTGCGATTAATATAATAGAAATGTTTGCTGGGTCAACATGAATGCTGTATTATAAAATGTTTGCGATGAGGCAAAACATAATAGTTGAGTCTCAGCCCTAAGGCTGAGCTTAAGTCTTTGATAGAACTTGAGACTGCTTCCATTTCTGAGACTTTGACGACAATGCTTCATCTAGAAGGCATAAAGCGGAAAAGAATTAAAAGTACTGCTTTTGTCACCTACATACCTCTGAACCTTTTCTGTGACATAAAAAAAAACCTATGGCGCAACAGCCCATGAAGGCCCAAGGCTTGCCAGACGGCGATTTGAATACGGGGGCTTGTGATAAGCACGCAGCAGTTCTCACGCCGTTTAGTTCTGGCCTTCGCTACCTAGGGCGCTCCTAACAGTAGCTTCTCACTTTTTATCACAATGCTGGGTGAACACCGACTTTGCCCTCACGGGCATCGAACCCTGAATTCTCGCACGAAAGGCGAGTGTGCTAGCCACTAGACCAACGCGTGAGGACTTTTTTTTGGTGGCATGTTAATCCATATTATCCACATAACGCCATGAAAGATCAATTTTAGGTTTCTGAGTTCAATATTTTTTACGTAGAAATAGCCGTCAGTACAATGTGAAAATATGAGTATGAAGTGTATGCTTGAGTTACGCCTTTGGTTACGTTAAACACAACTAGTTCCACACTAACCAAATCCAACTCTGCAGTTCCTAAGTATATTCTGTGAATGTTGGGGATGCCAAGGAAGTGTTATTGTGGTGTTAGAGCTTGGATACTTTCAGATTACCAAGATCACCAAGATCTCCAGAACAGAGGTAATTTAACGTCTGGAAATGAAGCTTATGACAGCCAACTCTTTTCACCAACATACATTAACGTTTACCTACACTTCTGTATTGTATACTTCATTCACTGATATGCAGGGAGCCATAATAGATCATTCCCGCAGTGAAAACGGCCTTGTATCTTCTCTCGCCTAATTTATCTACGTCCATTACGTATTATGAAACTAATTATTGTAAAAAGGGTGCAAAGAAAAGGTCATTTGGAAAAACAAGTAAGGATAAACAAAGAATTTTATCTTTACTTGATTGGTCAAGTTAATCAAGTCAATCCAGTCTAAGACCGTTAGGGTCATTAGATTACCGCATTATGACAGGCCATTGCAGCCCTAAAAAAGCAGAAGGCCTAAGGGCTAGGCAACTACTAGCTTCTGTATAATTGGCCGGGAAGAAGAGGAAGCGCGTTATTATTATTATTATTATTATATTATTATTATTATCATCAAACGGGTGCCCTAAGGCGCGGGACCTAAGCCTATGTGGCTCTTATCCCCCCGATACCCCCCATGACCCCTTAATTAATCTCCCCCGGTAACTTGCCGGTTAATCTACAATATCTCAAGATATCCCTAAACTCCAACTCGCCCAGGCAATCCTGCGAGAGTGGTGTCCTCCCAAATATACGAAACCTAGTTCCAGCGAAACGGGGACACTGACATAAGTAGTGATACACCGTTTCCCTAACTCCGTCATCACAGTTCTGACAAATGGGACTCGGCGTCCTCCCTATGTTGAACAAGTGACTGGACACCCAAGTGTGTCCAGTCACTATCCCTACCAAGGTCCTCAAACCCGTCCTACTAAGAGACAGGAGATACTCCGAAATTCCCTGCTTGCTTGCCTTTATAAATCTTTTAGCTTGGAGGCACCCCTGCGTGTCCCCCCAGCGTTTCTCCAAAGCTCTCGTCTCCCAAAGTCTAATCTGTTTGTCGCGAAACGTCTTTGTAACGGCCAGGGCTGGTTCAGGACCACAAAATGGTAATGATGATCCCTCCCTGGCCAGCCGATCCGCCCTCTCATTGCCCTCTATTCCCGCATGTCCGGGTATCCAATAGAGATGCACCTTACCCCTCCGAGCCAAAGCGTTAAGCCTTCTCCTACATTCGCGTTAGTATAAATGCTTCAACGTAGAAGGGGACTTTGACTGAGGTTATCAACTTCTAGAAGAAAAAAAAAACGCTCGCAAGTTTTTTGCTGGAGTTTAAAGAAGAGGGGAAAAAGGCAGGACTAGAGATTGCTGTATAAATAAGAGAGAAGCCAGAATAGAACTAGGCTTGTTGCTAAGGATGAGGCAGTTTAATTCAATCTTCCAAGCAAAAAAACTCTCAATACAACTAGGATGATAAATTTTATTTTGTAACTAGATAGAAATGAGTTAAAAAAAAAAATAACTCAAAAGATGTAATTAATAATAGAAAAGAAGAGAAAATCTTTGTTGTCCCAGAGATAATAAAAATAAAAAAAATATCACATTTCTATTACTTCAAGATGATGTAATCGAAATGTCCAAATACTTACAAAAGAATAAAATAAAATTCATAACAAATGTAACATGAGACACGCAAAGAGTTAGTTATAAACTGAATTGGTTCTATAAATTTATGAATAAAAAAAAATTATATATCTAGCTAAAAATATGTAAATATTTAAATCATTACGTGACTTTCTAACAAATGAAAGGCTCCCCCCCTCCATTTTTTTTCTTGAATTAAAATTTAAAAAATTTCAAAAATGTACACTATTGCAGACAGACAACCTTCACAAAAATTTAACCTTGATGGATAATTAGTTTCAATGGAATTATTAAAAAAAAGAAAGAAAAAAAGAAAATTGAATATTTTAAAAATTTATAGATAATGAAACAGTAAACGTTAACAAATTTATTAAAATACAATAATATCATTACTCTGGCAGAGTAAGAAATAAAAATAAAAAAATTAATCAAATGAGAAGATACGTATTTCCTTTCGTAAAAAAATATTTAATCTCTCTCTCTCTCTCCTTGACACAATCCATATAAAGTCAAGATCTTCATGTCACAAAGTTATTTAGTATTCAATGAGAATTATTAGAGGAGAACCTCGTCGTACCTTTCTCTATAGACCTTGCAATTCGTTCACCTTAATATTGTGTATACCAAGATAACTTATATTGCTTCCAGATTAACAATGGTAAAACATAATAAGATTAGAAATTTTAATTAAATTTTTTAACTATTTCTAAATTAGTATTTCGATTAACAGAATAAATTCTATGCAATAGTTATATGTGATAGAATCAATGAAGAGGAGTAATGTAGGAAGATGTTGATTTCACTTCCACCGGAAATAACGAAGATTACTCTATCTGCAGACTGAATTCCTGATATTTATTTTATTTATTTTTTTTTTTAACAAAAAAATATAATATCACATAAATCTTTAAAAATAATTAGCTATTATCATTGGCATAATAAAAGTAGGCCGGGTGATAAAAGGAAATAAGTGTTAAATACATGACAATGTGGCACGTATATTTTTTTGCTTTCTAACGGCGCGTATTAAAAAGCAGAAGAAGAAGGCACTTTCATCATCATTAATGCCACTGACAATCAGCAACTTTCTACGATAGTGGAACATGTTTTTACTTTCTCTTACTCCCGTAAGAGGAAGTAAGTATGTTTCCAAATAGGTGTACTCAGCTCTCAGTAAAAAATTAAAAAAAAAATAATCTGTTACATGAAACACTCACACAACTTTCTCTTACTGCAGTTAATAAAATTATAAAAATGAGACAAACTTTCTTTACTTAGCCCTAACATAAATATAGAGAGGCGAGGACACCATTTGGGATATCTACTCAAGGCAGTTACCAACCTATTTGTGTAGATCAACTCTGTGACGTTTAACGTCTTAGATTCTACAGAATCTCATTTAAATTAATTTTTGTATATAAAAATATCTGAGTAATTAGTATTCCAAGTTTAAAGAAAATCGATATTGTCGTTTTTGAGAAAATTCCAAAAAATCCAAGAGGATCCTATTCAGCAAAGTCCCACATCCGGTTATAGCCAAGTTTCTTCAAATTTGGAATATATATAAAATGAACTATAGTACACTGTATTGATGTGAAACAGTGTGCTGATCGCAATATTTTCTCTCTTACCGGAAGTAAGAGAAAATGAAAAATTGTTTGTAGCGAATGATCAATTTGTTTGTATATGTGTGGGTACAAATATTTTTTACTTTTTTTTTTTATTTATTTAGAGCCTGTAATATGTATACATCATGTAAATGTGAAATAATGTCACAGACTGTGATGCACTGAATCCCCCAGGACTCAACGCCACAATCAGAGAGGCATGTTGAGAGGAGCCAACCAATGCTGAAGTGGTGACTAGCGCTCTCACTTTTCCTGCGAGAATTCAAGGTCCGATTCCCAGGAGAACAAAGTCGGTGTTGACCCAGCATCGTGATAAAAAGTGGGAAGCTACAGTTAGTAGCGCCCTAGGTAGCGAAGGCCGGAACTAAACGGCGTGAGAACTGCGGAGTGCTTAGCACACGCCTCTCTATTCAAATCGCCGTCTGGCGATACTTGGCCCTTCATGGGCTGTTGCATCATTGTGTTTAGGAGGTATCGTGGTTTCAAGCAACGTGGAGGATTGTCAGGATGGGTGGATGATGATAGGGCTTGTGCAGTGGGATTGGAATGAGTCCTTAGGTTATTGTAGAAATTAAAGAAGCTTATATGAATTAGCTCGTTAACGAATGGGACATTGAAGTCATTGTGGAGTGTTAAATTTGAAACATAATAAATGAAAAATCGCGACTTATTGATTTTTTTCTAGTATTTTTGAAATTATCTCGAATCAGCCCTACGTTTTTCTATAAACTTATGTATTATGTAACTACACTTATATAAGCTAGTTATTTTTTATATAATTTGTAATTTTTTTTTTTTTCTTTATTATGGGGGATTGCGATATTAGACACAATCTAAACTACTATTCTAATAGAAACTACAGATCTAATCATGAATTCAGCAATCTGGAACCAGTAAATGCATTGCTAACCTACCGAATGTCCACAATATCAAATTAAAGACACCTTTAATGATTATTTTGTTTTTGTTTACAATCAGTTATTTTCCTCATAGAGTGACAGAGCGAAAGACAATTTTTCAAATGTAATTTTTGACTTTTAAAGTAATTACTATTCAAAACTATAATTACTCTTAATAGCACTTATTGGATCAGTTAGACAATTAAAAATATATTAAAAAAATATACAAAAATTTTTAAAGTTAACAGGTACGATGACCCTTAACTGTACTAAAGTTATAAATATTGTACATCTACGTTAAAAAAAAAATCAGTTAATAATCCGTTTTAGTTTTCAACTGAATTCCTACGGCATACTACTAAGAAATATAGGATTAGTAAAAGTAGGCCATCTACAGGAATGTATTATGAATTAAATTATTATAAAGGTTATATATACAAACGTAATACTAAATTATTGTCAGATAATAAAGTAGCGCTTTACATAGCCAGGAAGTTAGAAGATCATACATATTTGTTTTACATAGTTTTATAACTAAAACTAATATGGTGTGGAAACGACTTTCTCTATTCTTGAATACAGTAATACATAAAATAATAGATTTTCTTTTGTCAAAGTTTGCATATGTGCAGTAATCTACCAATACAAGCAGGTAGAGAAGATTCTTGTACGGAGTGCCAATAATCTTGAACAAAACAATAATTGAATTTTTATCACCATTACAAATTCTGCAGAATTACGTAAAAATCAATATTTTTGGGAATGTGTTTTCCAAATAAAATGTACGTAAATGTATACGAAATTTAAAGAAAATCGTTGGAGCTGTTGAAGAGAAAATTGAAAAAACCAAATGAACCAATTGAAATTAACCAAAAACAGTGGCAGTTTCGGTTTTGATTGATTTTGCTGAAAATTTGAGCGATTTTGATTATTTTATGCAATAGTAATATCAAAACAGAATTACTTAGTTTGAGCTTTATGCGATTTTTCGTTTTTCAGATATTTTTGCCTCAATTTCGAAAAATCTGACACGATCACAATACTTCCTTTTCAATACGAGTAAGAGAATGTAAAAATTGATGATATTTCTATGAGTTTAAATTAAAAGTAATTTAAATGTACAAACCAACTAAAAATAATGATAAATCAGTAGAAACTGTAGAATACTTAATTTAATTTGTTATTTTAATTGTTTTCTTGCAATTGGTAATGTCGTGAAAAAGAAAGCTAGAATGTACTTGCAAGAGTGGTCACTTTAGTTATGATGCCAGTCAGGCAATTAGTTCAAAGCTGTGTCAGAAAGCACGTATTATGACACAACTGACACAACTTTCACTTACAAAAATTCCATTTACTAGTTGACAAATCAAATTCAGTCCTCACTTATATTCTTCTATTTATTCAACCAATGAGATCTTGAAAAATTAATATCACAGAATTAAAAGAGAAAATCCTTGGAAACTGGTCTAAATTAGCGTAGGAGGAGGGACATAAATAGGCTCCAGGATACCCTACAATACCAAGGGAAGCACAGGTAAAAGTAGCGTAAAAGAGGAGGGAGCATGGCACGAAACTTGGAAGCCATAGAAGAAAGCAAAGTGTTGCATATAATATTTGCAGCGATTTACAACACAGCCAAAAATACAATGCAGTAATTCCGAAATAACGCCATGAACTCTGCGCACTTGCACCCATTTTCTGCAGAATACTTTTGGCGCGCCAATACTCTTACATTCCATGCTTCTGTGAGAGTAAGGAAAGCGTTCCCAGCTTCAATCGGGTAAATTATTTACTCATTCAATCACGATGGAATCGGTTGAATGTATAAATTTTATGCAGAGAAAACTTCGAAGTTTATACCTCACTTCAATAGAAAACCGGATTTTAGAAAACTTGTTTCTGTTCAACTTTGTGAGTCAGATTAATAATAATATGTGGTTCAAATTAATAATAATAATAATCATAATCTGTAAATATAATTATATGTATTTCTACGATTTGTAGGCATTTAAAAAATTAAAATAAAGTGTGAACAATTCAAAAAAACACTAATCTATCTGTATTCCTGTATGCCAGAAATGGGACCCACAGGACAAGCAGGAAGGGCGCAGAAGCAAGCGGAAGTTACTCTTACAGCGATCATGTGAACGGTCCTGTTTAAGGACAAGGAGGACACTGAACAAAAAACACTTTTTTCATAGGGTACCTCAAAACCTATATTTCCGGTGAAAACTCAATTTCGAAACTGTTAAATTAAGATTCTGAACTTCTTAATCCTTTCATCTTCAGTCTACTTTATAGTGATTTTTCTTTTGTTAAAAGAAAAAAAAAAAAAACATATTTGACAGAACGAACATTAAAAAGACTAGAAGTTTTGATCTTAGTTCAAAGTAAAAAGAAACTAATTATGTTCTTAAAAGTTGACCTTATTATCTTTGAAGTGTTACGAAATTTTTTCTGGAAATTTCAACACAGAAAACTAAAAAACTCTTCTCAGTAAACTAATTTATATTTTAAAATTAAATAAATAAATAAATAAAAAAATGTAATATTTATTTTTGGGCAATTATAATACAATATTGGTGGATCGGCAATTAGGTGAAAGGATGAAGTTCTTTATATATATATAAAGATCCCAGTTTTGTAGGCCAAATATGATGATCAGACATTTAAGGGACGTATCTTGAATGTGGCATTTATACTTTTATAATGTGATGCGTTTATTTATTTGCGAAAATTATCAAAAATGATTACCTATAAATTACAGACAAGCAACTTCTTTATAAAACTGAACTAATTAATGTCTATATTCCTGATTACGTTACAAAGGTTATCTCAATAAGTATCTAATCTTGTCAAGAAGAAAGTACTGAATTTTAATTGTGATTAATTTTTTATTGCCGTCTGTGATAGTAAGCTCCTTTATTTTTCGAACCGAATTCGAATCATCCTCCATCATCTTCAGAAATTTTCATTATAAGCTGACTGTGTAAAAATGACTTACAATAAGTCTAATTCTTTTTTTTTTTTTTTTTACAAATCACAAAATAAAAGATGGACACAATAAAGAAATAATTACTATTTACTGAATCAATTAATTATTTTCCAAATCAAGGCTAAATAATTCTTATTTTTAGACAAAAGGATATACATACTTTCTATTTTTACATTGTTAATATATACATATCCAATATATTCATTACATCTTTATATCTATATGTATGTAACTTTAAAAGAATTACATAATGTAAATTTATTGTCCATTTTAAAATATTTTGTTTAATAATTCATTGATATTATAATGGTTTATTTCGTAAAGAATAACTTTTTATGCCTACTTTTATTTATTACAACTTAGTTCAATATTCTGAGTTGAATAGGATCAAGGATTCTTTGGATTATGGAAAAATTGCATGATAGGAAATTGAAACATTATAAATTACATGCTCTTTTAATTTACATTTGTTTCTGCAAGACAGCCCTTTTTACTTTCTCTTATTCCTAGTGTCATAACAGGAAGGTTACGGAAAAAGATAGGCAACCTCTTATCTGACAGATAGCTTAAGGGAAAAAAATCTATCAACCAGAAGTTGGTACAGTTTTTTTGGAGATTTTCTAAAAATCCACTCCAACAATTTTCTGTAACTTCGTATACAATCTATACACCATTCTCCTGGAAAAAAAATTGATTTTTTTGGGGGGGAGTTCTGGGGGGAACGGTAGCGTTAAATCTTTACTCCAAAGCAGTGCTCCGCAAACTTTTCTTGCCCACAACAAAGTTCTTCGCTAAATTTTGCGGCTCACCAAAAGTAAATATGTATAAATATACAAAACAGAACGCATAAATATACATATTTTTTTTTTAAAGTGATACATATAATATATAACTTAAAGAAGTATACTTACATAACATAATGTAAAAAAATCTGGTGTGAAACACTCACACAACTTTCTCTTACTCCAGTTCTCAAAATTATAATTGACAAATTTTATAGTTAGGATGGACGGACACGTTTTACTGGCCAATCTCATTATAACAAATATCGCTTTATTTTATACAATTATTAAATATTTTATTATTGCTATTGAACAATATATCTCACAATGCTTTTTATGTAATTATTTTTAATAGTAAAAAAAGAAACAAAAACCATCTTAATAAAAACATATTTTAAGAAGTCGTTATATTTGACGTCATTCTTATTTTTTTTTTTTTTTTTTAAGTCGTGTGAATGCCTAAGGCCAAGATACTTGATGCTGTTATTCACTTAATAAAACTGGGTAAATCATATTATGTTGCATAATATGGGAGAGTTATTGTTTCGGCAAGAAGTCGGCATGTTTTCTTACAACTAATATTACCTAATATTGTGGTGATTATTATTAATAAATCTTAAAATTTCATAAACTATTTTGGTACTTAAAGAAAATCTACTTGGGACCCTACGTTCAAAAATATTCACCCATTCAGTTTTCTCCTGGTCAAACATCGCCATTTTCTCATTCTTATCAAATCTGCATCATGTCGCACTATCTGCGTCATGACTGGTGTCACATGATTAGTTCGCCCCGTGAAGCTTCCCTAGCTTTAAGATGGTCACTTTTTTTCTCTACTACCGCAATTGCGAACAATGTATTAAACAGTCCGATGCAGCACAGTCATCGTATTCTTGTAGACAGTCCATGAGCGGCAAGCAGATGAAAAAAAAGTCATTCCAAGTGTTCCTGGTAAATGCTTGGAGATGGTAACAAAATCTTCAATTCTCCTTCCTTCTTTATCTGCCGCCCCATCTTTAGGCTTTTGTCGTAAAAACCACTCCTTCGGTAATTAGTTAAAATCTTTGGGGTTCAGCTGTAGAGTGCTCTTCCACTAGGTTGTTCTTTCCCATAAGTTCTTGAACACGAGATAGAGAATATTTTTGAGCTTTTGGGCGATCTAAGCAGAAAATAACCAACCAGTATCACTCACATACCCGATTGTTCCACTTCTTTCAGGGGTCTTCTAGCTCTCTTCGGCTAGAAATGGCATAATACTTGCTTGTCTTTTTTTTATTTAAGCTACCAAAACTTGAACCTCAACAAGATCATTTGTTTCCTGGAAGGTATTATCTTCTAATAATACAGTATTCCAAATATTCTTCTTAAAATTTTCCTTTATCCTACTATAGGCAGGCGTTCTTCCTCTTTTAATCAGGTCACAAGTGGGAGGTCGTGGAATCTTAACAGAGCCAAATCTCTTCATAATTAAAAGTTTAAACGATTATGTAACATTTACGAAAATATGGACGAATCTTTGAGGAGATTCTTAAATAGGTTTTTAAATAATTCGCTTTGATCAAATTACTGAGCAATCAGGATTCATTAGAAAATACGTGAATCTTATGCTCCAGTTCCTGAGTCCTTCCTAGAATAAAGGATCTGCGTCTAGACCATAGATTAGTCTTATTCGCAAATAAATTCCAGGGGTGTCATCAGAGATATAACCCAACTTCAAATTCGGCAACACACATTGCCAATTGAAATCGTGCCCTATAAATATAAATCTATGCAAAATTTTATTGAAGCTCCTACCAGAAAGATAATTTGATATTTAGAACAAAAAAGTCTGCCAAACATTAAATTAATATCCCAGAAACTAATTTATCAGAAATAAGGCTTTGTTTAGAATTTCATCAAAGCATATCCCTAAAGCTGCAGATAATCTAGAAATTAATTATTAACTTTTAAGATAAATAAAATAGTTCCAAACGTCTGATTCAGCAAAGTAGATAAATCATAATGGAATCTTAAAAGATTTAATATTTCTTTCATAAACTCTGAACAACAAACCGGACCTACCATATAAAACTTTTCTTTCACCATTCAATGCAGGGAAGTATTTTTATATTAATAATGAATTTAAAAAAAAAAAGTATAGGAAAGGCGGTTGAGCAATGCTCTTGTTGTTCCATGTTTGAATGCGCACGTGCAGTAGCGGGACAAGGATCAAGGTTAGTGGTGTGGCCAAGGAGGGGCAATTGTAGCAAGGATAATTCTAATGTTCGCAATAAGTTGGTCTATATTCTGGTGGCTATAAATTAATAAATAGTCTGTCCCACTATGCTATTAGCTAAAAACCATTAATCAAGTAATCAATTCATATTTAATGTTGATCATTTACAGATTATTAGTTCAACACAACGATTACGAAAACAACATATGCGGATAAAATTAACTCTTCAACTGGAAACATATTATTAAGATTTTTACACTCCACTATGACTCTACTCCACTCCTAAATACTTGTTTTTTGATGTTGCCAGCAAACAAAAAAGGTTTTCAGATTGTGCATTTTATATTGATTTGACCAGAAGTACTGAGAAACTAATAACCACAGAAAGTTCAAATTCGTTACACCGATTGTGTGTAAATCTCCAGTCAAAGAAATGCTGAACCCTTTTTTCTTTTTTACTCCCCGCTTATTAATTACAATATTAATTTCAAATACAACATCTTCCTGAGAAAACTGTGATTTTACGAATATTATTTGAAAACGCTGATGTCTATCTTCTTCTCAAAATGTCCACCGACAACATACTGTACGATTTCAACACCGATTTAACTGCAAATTAAATAAATTTTTAATAAAAACTTGTTTACCAGAATTATGACGTAGTGGAATAGGTGAAAGACGTATGAGGGTCTCATACAAGATTGATTTTTGCAAATAAATTATTCTGTCATGAACACTTGTGAAGTTCTTCAATATGTTATAGAAGACATTGTGAGTACTTGTTGGTTAGAGCTACTTGAAGGTGGATATTATTTTCAAGTCATCCAGAGATCCTCTCTTTCATTGTTTGTTTTCTAAAGCCTTCTAGTTAGCACTATATAAAAAAAGGAAAGTAATGCCTTTATACTTTGAGAACGCCAGAGTAATGGAAGAAAATTAACCCTCGAATGAGCTAATCTGTCATTAATAAATGGCGCTCTAGATTATTTTACTTTATGTTACTGTCTCCTAGGTTTTCTGGAGAGAGGATTAGGCAAGATATAGCTCTGGAGAACTGCTCTGTTCGGGAGAAAGCTAATCTTTATGACAACGACGTAAAATTTACTGAATTGGGATGAAATATAGATAAAACTTGTAAATAAAAGAATTTCAATATCCTTTTTTACAGAACAGATCAAACTTATTAATATAACTAACTTTCTTTTATCGAACTGGAGAATAAAAACTGTACATTGAAAAAATGTCTTCTTTCGTTGTCCCAGAAATTTTTCTCATTATTTTTCACAATTTTTTACTTTACATGGATTCAAATAATAATTAAAAGAAAAAAAAACAACAAAAAACAGAAGCTATGAAGCCATCAAGTGGAAGAAATTACTTATGTTCCAAATTATATTGTCAAAACAAATAGAAACAATTACATCAATATAAAAGGTGCTAACTGGTTGGAACAATCAGAGGAAGAAGATGTTAATTTAAAATGTATGTTATGAGGTGACCCCCGGACAAAGAGTTTGGCGACTAGGTCTTATAAGAAAACAATGACGTCACTTCATCAGTGTTGGGATGGTTGAGAAGGAGAGACAAAAGGATTGTGTAATGAATAGCACCCGAAGTGTGGCTTATTACAGCCTGTTATTACTTCATCAACTACTAGATATTTTCTTGGATACAATTAATTTTCCACCAATTTTTTATTTCGTACATCTACACAAAATTTAAATATTATGTTCAAGGCGTTTTGTGTTGTAAGTTCAACAACTGGATGAACTTATCCCAAATAAGTCAGGGGTCTCTCAGGAATGCAGGATGCCTTTAACACCGTTCTTGATAAAATTTGAAGCAGTAATAAATAGATGGTTGGAATTTGTCAAGGTGGAAAATAATAGGACTTGATAAACAGTCAACGTGGTTGTAGCCTCAAGCTCCCTCAGCAGTAAAGCAGTTGGCCTCTTTACTGATAAACTATAGAAATCAGAGTGAGCGATGTTGTCGAGAAAAGGTTCCAGCCGGAACAGCCTTTTGGAACAGGTGTAGTTTTAGAGCATTTATAGAATAAAACTAATACTTAGACGGGCTTTATTCCATACCGTTCAAGTGTTGTGATCGGAGGATATAAGATTCAAAACCAGGCCTGAGAATGGACATTCAGTATCCTCGCTATAACCCAATATAGCAGGCCATAGCTTTCATAATACGCTGTAATGTATGGTGTGATGTGTGTTTGTAGTAGTGTGTAGCACGAGCGGTTTCATAAAAGGGCTTGTATGTATGTTTGAGTTAAAGATAGAAGTATTGGTAATAATTAAGAAATCACCACTGTTTTTAAAATAAATATATTATCTCTTAGTAAATTTAAGTATATTACAATATCACAATTACAAATCAGATTATAGCTAGAATAAAGGCAAATATCTATCATTGGCACTGAGCGATTCCTGAAGTACTGTTCTGGCTTTGGAAGCAGAATCAGACTTAGTTGTTTGAAAGCAGAAGTCAGACTGTACTCTTTGAAAGCTAAAGGCAGACTTTTTTAAGGAATCTCTCTCTAGCGGGGGAATTTTCTTTTACAAAAAAATTAACCCAACGGGATTTTTATGCCTTTGTTTTCCCAATAGCAATGACCTAGATTTAATAATATACCTGACTCTAAAATACACTTTTTTTGAAGGTAAATTCACAGCACTAAGATAATTATAAAATATTAACAAAATACTATTTTGGATACTGTAAAATATTCTAACTCTAAACTATTTATTTTCATTGCTTTCTTCCACTACAACGCCTATTGTGACCCTAAATAGGAAAAAAACCGCGACTGCTAGAGTTGATGTCAGTAAAAATATGAGGCGTTTATAAAAAAAACAACAAATCAGTAGTATTCTATTTGGAAAATGAAGAACATATTCGACAAAAACAACATAATTTTGAATATAAATTTCAAAGGAATTCAGAAAAGTTTATAATGGGATCAGAAGTTTCTTTTCCGTATGTAACGTTTTTTAAAGAAATAATGTAAGCTTCTTTACCATAGAAACCCTATCTGTACAAACACAAAATTCCAAAAATTGAGCACATGGAACATTTCTTTGTTTCACAATTGGATACCTCTACCCCACCAAAATTATATTACTGAATATTTGTGGATAAGTATTTAATTTTCTGAGAATATATTAGAGAAGTAACGCTAACAATAAGCCTCAATGGGAGGCTGCAGTGCCTGGGTCTTAGTCCCCCCCTGCATCATTCTAATTCTAATTCTAATTCTAACGCTAACAATAGCATATCCGACCTGATTGGGCACGCGATGCTACGTCTTATAAGTAATAATTGTAATATCGGATCCGAAGAGAGGGATCTAAAGCAGAGAGAGAGACACACAAAATTGAGAGTCTCACTCACTACTTAGGCCAGGCAAGAGTGGGAGACTCTGTTTAAATACAGCTGCGTTAGCCATACAGGGGACAGTCTTTCAACAGTTTATACAGCAGTTACAACGCGTCAGCAACCAACTACTACCCTTCTCTTCACTCACTCTAAATCTCTCACTACCATTTTATATATTACGTGTAAAGTCCAGGCATTTTGTGTTACTTTCCTTATCATACAGTGTTCAGCATTACTTCCAGTTTATTATCTCATAAACCCAATTTCTCTCCTTCCCATACCCATTATATAATGGACTAAAAAAAATATAAAAATATAAGTGATATTAAACTTTGGAAAACGTGACGTGTAATTAAAAAAAAAAGGAAAATGATGGTTGTGTTTCCAATATTGGCTCCTCGACTGTGAAATTTCAATTTTTTAATCAACTGGAGGTTGATATATGACGACTGGGAAGAATTTAGGTTTTTTTTTTAACTCACCTAGGTCATAAGCTGTGAAATCAACTGCATAATTTAGTGCCAACAAATACAGAACTACTGGCAAAGTTATTGCTCAAAAAATAGAAAGCGATAAGAACCCGAAATCTTGAGTATGACAGAGAGTGTCGATAAATATATGACACTGTAATAAATTAAAAATTTTTGGAAGAACGAAAAAAAAAAGGTAATCAAAGAACAGCTAATTAATACTAAGGCACAATTCTTTTTAGAAAATAATAGCGTTAAATGAATCTTTCACTGGATTTAAGCCACTTTGTTATAAAATTTGGACCCGGATCCATGAATTTGTGGATAGTAGCAAAGGATCGATAAATTATTGGCACCAATGTCAAGGAAAGATTTTATTTGTTAATGAAATTCCTATTAAAAAAAAAGGGAATCTATTATCTTTTCACATAATTAAAAGGTGGCTATCTATCTTAAGACAAGATGAGAAAAAAGTTGTTAAACTAGAAACAGTAAAAATGTGTGACTTTCTACAATAAATGGAAACCAAATAAATGCCGAGTAACACGTAATAATTGGAGGGAGACTTATTAGTCAATTTTTTTCATTGGGGGAATGATTTATGTTTTGTTGTGTGTTTTCTATTTACAGTAATATGTTGGAAGAATGATGACATTGCAAGGTTAGACAGGTGATATATAGGAGATAGCTAATTATTATACAGGTGCACTATAATTTTTCCAACGAAAATTTTTCTATTTTTTGTTTTTGTTTTTATACTTTCTCTAAGAAAGTAATGCGATCAAGGAAAATTGAGTTTTCTAAAAAAAAAAAAAAATACATGTTTTTTAGGTCACCCGAATACGAAAAGTTGTGTTATTCACGAAAGTTCCCGGTCAAAATTTGCACAATACGTATAAGTGCAAATTTACTGCATGTCTTTTTCCGGTTTTCATTTTTTTTTTTCGAAAAAGATTTGTAAGGATTTCCTTTACACTTCGTATACTATCTTTAAACAGCCTATCACTTTTATTTGATAATATTTATGTCTGGGAAATTATTATTATTTTTTTTTTTTGAGGTTTCACGTGGGAATTGCAACATTATGCTTTCCAGTAAAATTCCCACTTCCATGCAATTTCCCGTATTCCCAGCCATTTAATATTAAGATATATGAATATATTGCTAGGATTTCAAGTATCTAGAAAATCGGTTAACTGGAATTGTAAATTTACGGTTTAGGTGTCCGAGAATCTTCTGAAATTTTGCTAGAAAATTATTTAAATTTTGCCTAGTGATTACATACACAATAACCTCTCATTTCTATTTGATTTAGGAAAAAAAACTGTTTAGTGGTGCTGAGGAATGTGGTGGATGCCAGAAACATATTTTACTTGAAAAATATTAATTCAAGAAAAATTTAACATACGCTGGCAAAAGGGACTATTCAGGTAGAAGAGTTCATTGAATTTGGTTAGTTTTGTCTTTT
This sequence comes from Triatoma infestans, assembly GCA_011037195.1. Classification (NCBI taxonomy): domain Eukaryota; kingdom Metazoa; phylum Arthropoda; class Insecta; order Hemiptera; family Reduviidae; genus Triatoma; species Triatoma infestans. The sequence goes on from JAAEAF010005266.1 coordinate 41,288, forward strand.
AGAGTTCTCAGAACTTTGGTAGCTTTGTCTTTTCACCCCTTCTCACAGGAAAAGATTTGTAATAACAAGAGAAGGCATTCTTTCAGGACAGTCTGCATTCTGCATTCAAACAAAACAGTCTGAACTAGACATTCAATCAGTAACCTTAAGTAAAGTCAATCTAACTAGTTTCCACAATATTTTAATAAGTTTATACATTCTTTGCAAATAACTTGTAGTTATTATTTTAATAGTATATATGTATTGTTAGCAGTGGTGACTACTTTCTTATTTCTGATACTTCTCTCTCTTAAAACTTACATACACACAAGCCCCTTACAAAACCGCTCACTCCACAAACTACTACCACTACTACAACACATCACACCAATTACATTTCAGGAACCATCTAGCTTACTTGTAAGTACCAATACAGTTTCGATAAGGGAACAGATCGATGAACTGTTTGGTATCCCAATCCCACATTACTGGTTCTAAATTTACAATTTAAAAAAACAAACTTTTAATGAATATTTACAACTGCCTTATAGGCGACAGTAAATAAATGAGATAAATGCAATAAAGAAATCACGTGAGAAGTTTGTATGATACTATCCAATGATGATCATCATTAGTCGACCGGATGTCGCGGAGCGAACGACACGACTTCTCCAAGCAAGGCATAGTTGCGGACGAATCTGTTGCCATGGGATTAGAATATGAAGTTAGGTTTTGGTGGAATTTGTTACGAAGCAAGATTTAGAAATTCAGATTTAAATGGGATTTTGAGAAATCTTTGTGAATTTTAAATTACTTACATATACGGCGTCAGCGCCCCAGACAAAATGACAAATTGCCGCCCCTTAAGAATATATATATATTTTTAAGCAAGTCCATGCATGTTTCAAACACAAAGCAGTGCCTCTGCTCGCGTACTAATGCTATTCTGTTTAGAGAAGTATATGCATGTTCAAACAAATTCAAGCATCGTCCTTTACAAATTTTGCGTTGATTTTTCAATAATAGTGTAAATATTTTTTAGTTTTCAGACATAAACAATATAAATATGCTAGGCACTGTAAATTTTTAACAAAGGAAAATATCGATATGTGAAATTTTCTATTAATTGAGTTTTTAACATCAATATTTTTCTCACACAGCCAAAATGGCGCCCCGGACAAATGCCCGGGTTTGCCCACCCTTTAGAGCGGGTGCTGACGGCATATACAATGCAGTGGAGAATTTTTAGATTGTAAAGTTTGGATTTGGTTTATGTTGGATCGTTTAACGGCTCCATAGAATTTGAATTCGTAAAGTTATAACCGTCATTTGTTCTATTTTAAACGTTTGTCAAGTAGTCTAGATAAGACTGCGTAGCTTTAGTTAAGTACAGAACGTTTAAGTCTTTGTGTAAGGTTCCAGGTTAGTCTCTTGTCTACATGTAGTCCAAGATATCGCATTTTGTCAGCTCGTAGAATTGGAGTATGAATAAAAAAGGTGGATGCAAGAGTTTGCTTTTAAGGGTAAAGATTACAAATTTAGATTTGTTGGGGTTCATTTTTATTCGCCAGTGTTGTAGCCTAGGTTCTCTTGAGTAAAGGTGAGATTAGAATTAACGGACAGTGAGTACAGGATCAGAATTTGTAGAGAGAATGACAGTGTCGTCTGTGAAAGAGTAAATGGGGGTAAGACGGCTGGGTATATGGTGTAGAGGAGGGGAGCTAAGACACTTCCGTGTGGTTCTTCAGGGTGAATATGATAGATAGAAGAAGAATCCAAGTGTCTGGGATTGCTTGAAAAATCTATCAGTTAAGTAAAATTTAAGCATGAGGTATGAGGTATAGAGAGAACACTCTTGAACTTCCAAAGCAGCCATTCGTACCATACTCGGTCAAAGGCCAAGTGCAAGAAATGTGGTGATAGTGTCAACACCCCAATGAACATGCTGGATTGTACTTTAGTTTCTAGAAGACTTGTTTCCCTCGGTAAGAGGGAAAGGCTGAAGGTGTTGGTATGTCAGGTTTGGATATCACGTGTATGGGGGAACTTACGATTACAAAAGATATTTGAGGATAATTTGTCATTTGGAATTATAAAAACTGCAGTTAGAGAATGTCGTGTAAATATTTCATACATTATCTTTTTTTCTTTACTTCCCTCTAAACCATTAAACTTCTACCCACAAGTATATTTTCAAAATAGGAAAACCAATCAATCACATTATATCAGACATTTGCAAACAAAATCTAATACTTATTTATTATTCTATATATTATTTGCAAAATATTCATGTTTAATCAATCAACTAATGATGACAACTTAGCAACAATAGATTAGTTCCATACAGGAGATAAGATTTGATTAAGATAATGTGGGAACGAATTTATTTCATATAAACAATCTCCTTCTCCTTGAGATCATGATGCCTATTGTCAATTTGAAAGAGAGAATTATTGATTGAATTTCCACGTTTCTTGACTGGTCTGTTGAATGTAAATTTTTGGAAAATATTTATTATTACCAATTGTCTAGAATCATTTTCTTTAGAGGACTACCCAGAAAAATATCATAACCTCTAAGATTTTGACTCTATGTGTAACTTGGTAGCAGATATAACGAAGCGGTAGCAGACTAGCCTTGTCTAAGGCTTAGGTTTAAAATTTTCAGTTTGAATAGTACTATTGAAAAATCGCATCAGTTTATAAATTAAATTTGAACGATATAGATTTACTTAACAATCAAGATTGGGATCACATTCAGATGAACAATAACAGTATCTACTATAACCTATTTTTAAAAAAATAGAACACAAAAATGTATAATAGAAAAAAAAAAGAATTTAGAACAAAAACTATTACGTAGAACAGCGCAAAAGCCACATAGCAACGCTACTGAAAAAAAAGAAGAAAAGAACATAGAGGATTGGGCAATCATTTTTTTTTTATGTGATCTAATTGTAATAGCGGAAGCCACTAAAAGTTACGTTATATTCTCAAGAGGCTGGGAAAAATTGTACGTACACTGTAAAAGTTATTAAGACAAATAGAATAAAAGGAAAATAATTAATTGTAATATTGCGTTATAAATTATTATTTTTAGTTATTACTTTCTCTTATTTTTATATATATATATCAATATATATATTTTTTTTTTTAATTCCGGAAATTAAATTACAATACAAATGAAAATCGAAATAGATAAAATGAAATATGTCACATATTATAACATATTATTATTTTTTGCCAGTTTACAGATCGAAAATTAGAGTTACATATTACGGATATTATTTTTATATAGGTATAATAATCATAGAGAATCCCCTAGTAATCGGCGCTAAATCTGTGCACAACATAACTAACCATTAGACTAACGTTTACGTTCATTCCCTTAACAAGGGCGAAACTTATTAAAATCTTACATTATTACATAAACATATATTTTTGATCCAATTCCAGTATTATGTTCTTGTTATTATGTATTATGGTTCATTAAAGCTTTATGATTATTATCTCTTAGTTTCGGTTCTACGTAGGAATTTTCAGATATGGCTATTTCATCAAGTTGACAAATCGCTTTTATTATATGGGGCGTTCCAAGATTGTTTCAATGAATGGGGTGAAACAAATTGTATTGATAATTAGGAAATTTAATTTGGAGAAAGCATATTTTATTAAATATTTTACGAGCTATAATTACGGAACGATTGTAACCAAGGGCCTAGAGATAAATAGTATTGAAAGATGAAAATGAACAGACAAACTGGCACTGTACTTATAAATATAATTGTCAGTACAGTGTCCTGTTACGTTGCCTGATATGAGTCGCTTGGCTTGCTTGGTAAAGATTTTCCGCCCTAGTAAGAGTGTTTTTGACAGAGGCTGAGTTGAGGTTGATGATTTGTTGTCACAAGCAAACTGAAATTCTCTTAAGACTTGTGTCAAGAAGCACTGCAATAAGCTCTTAAATGCTTATTAGTTTGTTAGATTTCTTCAATTTGATCTAGCCGGCATTTTAGAGGGGGTAATGCGAAGTTGTAATTCGGCTTGGAGGCACGATGGTGGTGCTCAGTGCGGCTGGCAATAAAACTATTGAGTCTAACGCCTTGGTGGCGAATTTTCTAAAAAAAAAAGGCGGAATTAACTTGATTGCAATTATCTGATGCATCAAATAACTGCAATGTTCAGATGGATAATTGGAACTGAACCAGCCTGAAGAAAAAGCGTGAACCTTCATTACTTTGCCCAATTAATGCTCTCTAATCACTGCTTTAAAGGTCCCAGTTACTACCCAGTGATGTCTAATGACTACTTCATGGAAGTGATGGTCTATAATTATCTGTTTACAGGAGTTGGGAATATAAATAGAGAAAATTAGAGAAAGACTTAAAGCGTATTAAAGTAATAGTTTAATATCTACATAGATATTAAATTAAATTATTCATACCATTGTTTGTATCTAAGTTATTTGAAACCTAAGGTTTTGATGTTAGTTAAGTTGCCGAATATGCTTCTTTATAATGTCATGAAAAAGTTATCTGAGCAAGTTCCTTAGCCGATAGTACTCAAGGAATAATATCAATAACAACAGAAAAAGAAGAAATTTCAATATTTTACTAAGTTTCAAGTTAAATCAGAAAAAAATTAATGCGCAAAATTGTGTAGGATTGTATTAGATATTGTTTTTATAATGAAGCTGAAAGGTGTGTCAATTATGAACACATAGTGGAATAATGTGCTGAAGAATTGATAATGGGGAAGTGGAGGGATGTGATTAAGTGATGGTTTGAAAGTGAATGTGGCGCGCACCATGGGAGTGAGAGAGGAGAGAAGTAGGAGTAAAGGAGTATTTACCATGGCGAGCATAACGGGAACCCAGCTGTACGGCCAGGATCTTGACGTCATATCTCACTTCAAGGTCGCAACCCTATTAGTCCAGTAAACCCACCTTACGGGATTTATAAAAGATGGCGCCACGATTTTTCTTTCTTTCTGTATTTTTTACATCCTTTATTTCATTATAACTTTGAAATTTTCTAAAATTTTTATTTAAATAATATAAACATGCATTTAATTTATATAACAGGCCATAATGGTGTTAACCATTTGACACTTAAAGAATTTAAATCTTTAATTGACAAGCAGCTGTGAAGCGGTGCATCAATGGGCAGCGTTCTTATTGGCTAAGAAAAACATCTGTGGATGGAAGTGTTTTTTTTTTTTTTAATTATAATAATAATTATGTTTTTTAATAAATTTACTAGAAAGACTTGAAAACTTTGTTCTAACTCGTTTTAAGAATTTTCTCTCTCGCAATATTTATATACTAAAACTGTCATAGACGTCATACCATCTGGTATGATGTGTTTGCGAGAATGCTTGAGTGTATTTTGATTAGGTTTTAAGGATGGCAGGAATATCGAACGTTTCTCCAATAACTGGATTCCGTCCCTGAAGTTGTGATCTTGCAAAAAGCTTTCTCATACTGAGTTCATCGTGTAAAATGTGCCATACCCTTTCTTCTGAGATGCCTACAGGCTTAACTATCTCATACAACTTTAATCGTCGATCATCTAGAACCATATTGTGTGTCTTCTCGATATTTTCTTAGGTGGTTGCAATTTTTGGCCGTCCTTCACGTGGAACATCTTCAACCTATGTACGATCATGTTTAAACTCAGCTGCCCATTTTTTTTTTCAGTGTTGATAACGAAGGTGCAGGATTCCTTATACACTTTCACCAACTTTGAATGAATTTCTGTTGGCGATAAACTATCCAAAACGAAGACATTTTATGTAGGAACCGTATTCAAGTTTATTCATTTTGTCAAAAACATACAACACGCTTACTTTAAACAGCCGTATAAAACAAACTATTTGTCTGATCAAACGGACATTTGGTATTTACTTTTGTAACAAGTGTGCCAACATAACGAAACAGTAATTTCATTTGTAGCTGTGCCACCTATGAGCTAGGCCAAGAACTTTTCACCTTGCCCTAAGTATATTAATTGTAGTTATCCAGCCACAACTTGTCATCAATTACCTAGAAGGTAGTCTCAATTGCCTGGAAGTGTGGTGGAGAAGAGGTTTTGGGCGAGAAGATTGGGATGAAGGGGGAGTCTGCTGTGGAATTTCTCGTACCGGTGCTTTGCTATATCGTGGGACAAAATGAATCTTCAGATCTGTGTGGATTGTATAGTTGTAAACGTAATAAGGAACATCGACTATGCGTCAGAGGATTTTAAATTGCGGGGTTTCTATTCTGTTGAGGTTAGTACGTTTTGTGGTTCCATAGAGTTTTAGTCCGTACATCCAGAAGGGTGCAAGTAGTGAAGTATAGAGTCTTTTATTCTGAAGAGTGAGTTTGTCAGGCACTTGTTCCAGGTTAGTCGCTTGTCTAGGTACATTGCAAGATTAGCGAACGTGGTCTACTAATGGGATAGGAGTGCTGAGTAGGTAAACGGGAGGAAGAACTTTTTTGTTTAAGGTGAACAAAATATAATGGGATTTATTAGGGTTATTTTTATTCTAGATTTTGTTAACCAGGACTCGAATGATCGGTGATGAGCTTGAAGTCAATTTTCCTAAATTTATCCTTTGACAAAAAAGCTTTAATAAAAACTAATTAGCATTTAGGTATGTACTAACTGAGATACTGAGATTTCTTTAATGTCGGAAGTATTACTTCAATGAAATATAATCAAACGTATTATTATTATAAACCAATCGGACAGTGTCAATTTCACTTTCTAAGTACACTCAAATAAGAAACTAATATATATTTTTTTTTTCAAATGTACAACCCAAAGATAGTGGGAAAATATATTATGAATGGTTCACAAATAGAGAAAGTGTTAAATTTAACACATGAGAGCTGGTATTGAAGGTACGGGTATTTTTTTTTTTTTACTTTTGTCTTTCATCGTCCACAGGAATGTTTGAGAGGATGAAGATTAGAAATAAAACACTGGAAGTTATAAAATTAAAACCGCAAAAAAGAAGAAGACAATTTCACCCATCATCACTATAAATGAAGAGATAAGTGTAGATTCGTTTTCAAAGTTTTAGATGTGTGTCAGCATTGTAGAATGTTGATATTTTAATTTTGTAAAAACTAAAAGTAAGCCTTCATAAAGAATTTATTTAAAAGTGTTATTAAACTTTTTTATTTTAAAGACTATAAAAAAAAGCTAAGTTGCCACATAGGTCTTTAATGTTATGAATATTAAAATTAAAAAAGGGAAAGTCTGTGATAATTTATGTTTTGTGTTATTGCTAGATAGCATTACGTGTTTATTCCCTGGATGCCATTTAATAACTTAGAGCTCACTACTAGTAATAATATTTCATTGATTGTTTTATCCTTGTAGATACCAAAGTAAACACTTTTTTCATTTTTACAATCTTTATAACCATATATATATGGAATAAGCAAATAGGCTGAGATGATATCTTGATGTGAAGTGCAGGAAGAGAGAAACTGTCGTAAGGATGCTTGATTAACCGCGATTGGTGGTTCAAATGACTTCAATAGGTCACGTTCAATAGAACAATGAGAGAGAACGGTATTGATATAAGAGATGCTGTGACATAGTAAGGAATGTCCACTACATGTCCGAAATAGTTTAGATTGGAATGACTGAGTAGTTTGTAGATTTGGCGTACCTACACAGTAAGTACCACCAGCTGTAAGCCCACATAAAACTGAGAATCAAAATATAGATCAGTCTTTTTTAATCTCATAGGTAAAATTTAGTTGTTCTACGAAGAAATCTGAAAGAAGTATGGCACATCATTGTTGTGGTGGTTGGTTCCGCAGAGCTGGAAAGTATCAGAGACTTTTCCGTGATAGCCTGCTTCTTTTTGTGGCCATTGACCGGTTTCGAGCGTTCGCCCATCTTCAGGATGCGTTTGTCAGACAGTGTGATAACAGAGACTTGTTCAGAGCAAATTCGGTTTAGTCACACTGTCTGACAAATGCATCCTGAAGATGGGCGAACGCCCGAAACCGGTCGATGACCACAAAAAGATGCAGGCTATCAGGGAAAACGTCTCTAATGATTCTTCTCATGATTGATTCTCCGAAAACAAAATCTTATAGATCTATAATAGAGATTTATAGCGAGAGTTAATAAGATTCAACATCTAATTAAATTTGTTTTTTTTTTAATGAGTCAAGTAAACCTCTGATAAGATCCTTCTTTAGTTTGAAAAGATTGAGCCTGCCAGTTTTCCTCGGCACCAACTAAGAATAAATAATATTTTAATGGACCTAACCAATTATATGGAAGTAGGTACACTATTGTTACTAGGAGCCTCAAGTAACAAATCTGAGGTAGCTGATGTTCCGGCAATTTAAATAAGTGCTTCCAGAATCCTAATATCCTTTTAAAAACTTTATTTTTTCGGCGTATGGAGCAGTAATTTTTCCATTGTTCAAAATAACAAGTTCCAGCATGATGAGTGTTAGAGTTGAGCTTTTTGAAAAAAAAAAGATTCGAAGGATAAACTAAGTGAATAATTACTCCTACATATTATGTAGATTCTATGGGGGGTTGGCTATCCAGCCTACGCCACCGCAACCTCTACTATGGGTCTAGTATGGCACCTCCTACATAAGTAACAATAATATTATATACATGGAACAACTCTTATTATGAGGTACTTATATGTCTAAAATATACCTAGGAAGAGCCGGGAATCAGTAAATATTTTCAGAGAAACGAGATCTTAAAAATTTAAATCATACAATTATTTGGTGATAAAACGCTAACTAAATGGATAAAGGAATTGGAATATTTATGTGTCAAATAAAAAAAAAACATCGTAACAAACATTTAAGGGACATTTTAACCAAAATAAACTTTTCCAGAAAAATTTCTTTTAAAATATTCATTTTTTAATATCATGAAAAAGCTATCATGGTTAAAAATGGCTATATATATAATATTAGAGAGACAAAGATACAAATAAATAAAAAAGAAGGAAAACAAATTCTATGATATGTATTTTTAAGTATTATTTAAAGTTAATATTTTATTCTAATTTCTGGGTTAATATTGTTATGATCTTTTGGCAAGAATAAAGGGGGTCCTCGAAGGGTGAGAACTGAGTACTTTCTATTTTAATTGCCTTTACTCGGACAATGTTTTGTACCATGGGAATATGGACGTGGTATAATTGTTGCATCATACAGAAAACACTTGCTTAACATTTCTCGCCCCCCCCCCGTCAAACTACCTCTATCTCCCTCTCTCTTTTTCTATTTTATGAACTACCTTGCACACTTACCACAGCCGCAATATTTGTTGTTCACATTAATATTGATGGCGTCATAATTAGAAAAAAAAAATATATATATATACAAATTTTGTTTATAGATAAATAAAATATTTATTTTTTTAATTAATTATTTGCACTAGATACACATTCTATATAAAACAAAATAACTAATTGCACTAAATTAAAATAAAAATTTCCACCCTATTTCCATGCAATCTTAGTGTTACCACACACACCATTATCTCTAATAAGTAATTAGATATTTCTAGTTAAACACATTTTTAATGATGAAATTAGACATTACTGTAAATTAATTATTTCATTAACAAAAGAGAATACATTGTTTTCATAAAACTTGACTAGATTCTTTGTGATTTTTTTCTTGAGTATTCAGAAGAAAGTATTATATCAAACGAACCAGACAAACTGTGTTAAGGACACGAAATGAGGTCACAATTATAAACTGAACTATATTATTAAAAATTGGCAACTATTAAAAAAAACACTAACAAACAAAATTTGACGTGGGACATGCAGGGTTTCAGATTTTCAGAAGTTGACAGTGCGTTGCAATCTTTAATACTGAATTTTTAAGTCCTGATAAAATAACTATTTAATCCTTTAGTATAGAATCGATATAACTTCCGTAAATTGGTGTAATAATATCAATTTATTTGGGACGTTACTTTCTCAAAAATGATCAAAATTTTAATTGTAAAAATATTTATATATATTTTTTTAATTTAAGGCGCGTCAACATCTATGGTCATTGGCGCCCGGAGTCTTCTCCAATTCTCAGCCGGCCTCCAAGCAGAGTTCTCTAGCTACAGACAGCACTGTCTACAGTGAGCTGTAGAGGCTCTTAGAAAGAAAGAATCTAAGGTAGCACAGCTGGACTGGAACCCGGGTCTCCGCGTGGGAGTCCAGTACGCTAACCACTTAGCTATTCCCTTCTCTTGTATAAATATTATTATTTTTGAAAGTTTTCAAAAAAAAAACCAAAATGGCACATAATTATCGTAATTCTTAAGGTACTAAATTCTTTGCAGTGAATATAATAGGCTTTTGTTATAATTTTTTTTTGCAACAATTAATATTTATAATGTTAGAGACTTCAGTGCTTCTAAGAATCAATTAATTTTCAAAGTTACAGTAACAAATTAGAAATCGAGATTCAGTTTTAATCTTGGGCGCTCGTTTGCATTTAATGTAATACAAAAAACATAGATTTTGAATTGAAGAACAAGCACTGAGACCGGACGACTAAGGTTGTAAAGAAGATATTAGCTGTTTACAAACACTTTTTTCCTGGCACAGCTTACAATAATATATACTGCCCCAGGAGGTCATCAATATAATCTTTAGAAACGATTTATTTCAATAATAATAAATAAATAATAAAAAAATTAAAATAATACAAAAAATAACAAGTAAAACAAGGACGAGCTGTATATATATACAAGAAATGTCATATTCAGAAAGAATCTAGGCAGAGTTTGCCCGCTATAGAAATCAAGCTTAGCAAATCAGATGAGTTAGCTTGATCGTTTACTAAGAACGAATGTAGTAAACATGAGATGGCCGGCCAAGTTTTAAATTTAAATAAAAAAGGTCGACCAAGGAAGAGTATATTATTTAATACCCGATAATTCGGAAAAAGTAATTCGTCATGGAATAAAAGAAGAGAAATAGAGATAAGATGAGATGAAAATTACTTTGTAAAGTTCTCGTGATGATGAGGAAATTTAAAAAAAAAAAAAAATGCAGAAAATTCTTTCAAGTATACCAATTTTTCCTTGATGGAGTTGTTACTTTGCCAAATCTACTACAAACTAGAAAAAGCCTATTGGCTATGTATGTGTCTGTGTTTGCACATTTATACGCAGTCGTCAATAAAGTATTCGAATGGGCAGCTAGAAATGCATGAGTGAGTGGAAGAGAAACTATGCCAACAGTTAGTTACACCTTTACAAGCCGTGTTGAGGCTTTAGTGAAGAAGCTATTTATTGTTCCTGTTGTTAGAAGTAGGTTACAATAACTTCAAGTGACAGCTTTAGTAAAAAAACGATAAAAACGAGGTTTTAAGACACCGTAAAGGTCTTTTCGAATAGGTCAAGTAGTTTTTTAAGAAAGAACACTTTTTCAATATTCTATATATATTTTTGCCAATCGAGCAATTATGGGGGCTTGATTTATTTAATTGATTGTATTCTTTTTGATATCAGACTATGACATAGACAGGGGAAATAGTCGAACTACGTACAACAAAACTGTCTTAATTTAGGATTTCATTTAAACAAACAGTGAATCGTCATCATTTCATTATATCTACTCTACTAAAGTACAAAAGCTACTTTAACTACAAAAGACCAATTTGGACATACGGCCTCGAACTGTGGGATTCAACCAAGCATTCCAACCTCCATCGTATCCAATCCTCACAATCCAAAATCCTGCGAATAACAGTCGCCTTTTTATGTCTCCAATCGAACAATCCATAACGACCTTAATATCCCTTTCCTACCAGAAATAATAAAACTCAGATATAAAAAAATTTCACAGCACCCTATCTTCTCATTCTAACCCTCTAGCCCGTCGCCTTTCATTCCGTACCCTACAAAATAACCCTCCTAGACGGCTTAAACGCCAGTGGCCTCGAGACATTCTCTCTAGTGCCAGTGCTAGTGACAGTGAATGAATTATTGATTAGGAGTACTACCATTGGGTAGTTTCTCCACTCAGATTTTTATTTTATTTTAGTTTTGTTTCTGTATACATATTACTTATGGCACAATAGTGCTAGTGTAAATTTCTTAATAAATAAAAAAAAAAAAAAACTACAGTAACTTCAGTCCTGTCTTCCAATAATGATCCCGTAACAGCCCATAGAAATCTACAAACCCACCTCTCCTCCCTAGAAAATTGGTTCAAAAAATGGGTCAATAAACTTAATCAAAATAAGTCACAAAGCATTACCTTCACTCTACGTCGCATTACTCTTCCCCCAGTCTACTACAACTTAATTCCCTTACCAGTGGTCAACGTTGCTCGCTATCTTGGGCTTTACTTAGACCGAAGACTTACATGGAATCCTCATACAAGACTGAAAAGACTAGAACTAAACAGACGCTTTCGACAACTTAAAAGACTACTGGACAACAGATCTAAACTCTCCCTAGACAACAAAAGACTAATTTATACATCTATTTTAAAGCCTATCTGGGCGTACGGAATAGAACTATGGGGTTCAACCAAACGCTCAAATCTCCAAAGACTCCAATCCCTACAGTCCAGAATCCTCCGTAACATTGTGAACGCTCCTTTTTATGTCTCCAACCGAACCATACATACTGATCTTAATATACCGTTCATTGCTCAAGTCGCCCAAACCCGTTACAGGAAATTCCATATTAACCTACAGACTCACACAAACCCTTTAATTCAACACCTGTCTTCCCGAACACTTCCTAATAACCCTCCTAGACGTCTTAAAAGACAATGGCCTCGTGATCTCCTCTCAAGTGAAGAGAGTGAATAGTGATTCTTTATAGTTTTGGAGTGTTACCATTGGGTAGCTTCTCCACTCATTTTGTAATGTATGTTCTATGTATGATTGTTGCTTATAGCGCTATCGCGCTGATTGTACCATGAATAAAGATTAAAAAAAACAAAACTACAATAACTACAGTCCAAAATAATGAAATCATGGTTAATTATATTTATTTATTTTTTCTTTTGGAATCATGTCACAAATATGGAGTATATAGAGGGAGTTATTAAAAAATACTTCCATAAACTTCCTTTTTTTAAAAAAATTAATTCTTAAAAAAAATATATATATAAAAAAACGTCACGTCACATAAAATGTCAAAAACGTAAAAAAAAAAAATGTATTACAACCAACTGAATTAACTAGGCCTATTCAACATTTTAAAAATAAAATTCAATAAAGGAGTAAGTGACATTATAATTACCTGTTTTAATAGTTCGAATTACAAGGAATACTTCGTTTTTTTTTTTTTAAGAAAAGAGAAAGACTAATTGAATATATGTGGTAGATAGTGTCGTGAGTTTTATTATATAACTTATATAATAGATTATGTAGAAATTTGTCTGTCAGTTATCCACAAAAAAAAAATATATATATGCGTATATAAAAAAAAAAAACACGTATTTTTAAACAGTCATCATTAGATGTTTTGTAAGGATATATAATATATAAAAACATATTATATTATTGTGTGTGTGTGTGTGTGTTTGTGAATATGTTTAACATCGCCATGATGTACAGCCTCACGATCAGGGAAGATTTCAGATCGTACATACACATAGTTTTGCTATAATTCTTGTTTAGCACCTGTATAAGCTCTTTGATCCGCCTCCCCCACTATCCGAATACTATTCAGATGGATTATATAATTGTATATTATACTCCTAAAAAGAAAAACCAAATCTTCTTCTTAATCAGTTAATTATGATTAAGTAAGATTCTAGTGATAAATAAGAGTGAATGGTTTTTTTTAATTATATAATTAAATAATTCGAAGTTAAAATAGGATAGGTGTAATTGTGGTTGAATTAAAGATAGATTGGTTCAAATTTTTGCAAAATAAAAAATATCTGTAATTATAGAGAGTTGCCACGTCATTTTTTTTTTTTTTTGAATAATTATTGAATTAAGTTTTCTTTTTATTTTCTAAGATTTTAATCCGAAAATCCTCTTTTTTTTTTTTTTTTAATTGGATTTTTGTAACCAACTGAATCTGAAAGCTTTAATTTATTAAAAATAGTTATATGACTTTACTTTTTACTGCAAATCTCGCGCAGTTTCTAATTGACATTTTTTCCGAAATTTTAAAGATTCCAGTTAATATATTATAAAGATGTTGTTGGAACTGCATATTAGACGGAATTGTATTTTAGAGGGCCAAGCCTAAATCCCATCTTCCAAAGAATCCTTCCCTAAAAAACAAGTATTTTTATATTTATATAATAATTTTGTAATTTTCTCTTACTGCTGCTGGTGGTAAGAGGAAGTATTGCGATCTAAAAAATTTTAGAAGTTGATTTTTTTTTTCATTTTTATATGTTTTAAGAACCTCTGAATACGAAATAAATAGTGTATGTGAAGAAAATATCCCAGAAACGAAACTCCGGAAGATCAAAAGTTGTTATACCGTTACATTATACAAACCCCCTTTACAGAATTACAGAAATGTTTCCTTTTTTCTTTTTTTTTTAAGGTTTTCGCAAATTTATTTCTTTTATCAGAGGCAGAGATATTTTCTTTGATAATCTGCTTTATTTTGTGTGGTCATCGACCGGTTTCGGGGCGTTCGCACGCACATCATCAGAATGTCTTTTGATTAAAACAGTGCGAGAACACACAGACTTGGACAGAACAAAATCCGTTTATACACTGGAAGTGTCTTTATCATTAGATCAAACAGTCCTGATACACTGAATGTATAAACAAAAAAAGATCTGAATAGAGAATTCAATGAAAAAACCACTCTGTATTGCCAAGCTTGACGAGCATAATTAAAATCTTCTAGCGGCCATTAAAACTGACTAATTACATTTTCTCTACTAATATAATCCTTTCGTAGCCTTTTGACTCGAAACTTCTTCAACATAGGACGATAAAATCCTACAAAGTGGACAACATATTGTATATTTTATATTTATCAGACCATCTCTTTTCAAGTCTGAATATAAAATAATAGATCATATGGTATTATAGATTGATTACAGGTGTTGTTTGCGATTAAAAACAATATTAAAAGGAACAAGAGTTTTGTCAAGTTTACTTTCACCAAAATAAAACTTTTATTTAGTATATCAAACATTATCTTCAAAAATATAGTCCTCAGGCATTAGCTTAAATAATCTACAGCCATAAATAATTTCTGCAAATACCCCTCATAAACAAAAAAGAAAAAAAAAAAAACATGAAATAGAAGGAAAAAAACTACGTTTTAAAAAGAATACGAATAGAATATTGATAAAAGTATAAAAATTTCAAAAGTGGGACTATAAAGTTGGTTGGCAGGGGGGGAATAGTGTCACATATTCTATAAAGTCACGCTTTCTTTAACCTCTGATAAAGGTAGAAATAGAAAAATAAAAAAAAAGTACAGAGTCATAACGAAAGTTACAGCTAAATATTATTACACATTCATTACACGAACTAACAAACATTTTTTTTTTTTTTTAAGATACGATTAACAAACAAATAGTGTCTGAATTTAACTTTTGTTTTATTTATAAAGGAAAATATTAAAACATCACACGTTACTTTTTAAGGACCTGAGTTTTGTTTTAGTGGATAAGTTAGTTGTTATATAATAACTTTGGTTCATGTGTTGATGCTTTGTGAGAGAGAAATAAAAAATCCATGCTTAAATATATAAATATCTGTACTACAGGATTTATCTGGGTTTTCCAAGCTTTCCTTTTAAATAAACCATTATACACCACGGTATTTCATGCTTAAAAACTGCCAGACTATGGATTCATTGGCTCAAAAGCAGCAAAAAATACCCGTGGAATGTCCGGACATGCTTCAATAGATGATTACACAATTGTTGTGATGGTTGGTTCCGCAGAGCTGGACAGCATCAGAGACATTTTCCATGGTAGCCTGCTTCATTTTTTGGTCACCGATCGGTTTCGGGCGTTCGCCCATCTTCAGGATGCGTTTTTCAGACAGTGTGACAACACAGACTTGTACAGAGCAAACTTTGTTTTCACACTGACTGGTTTAACTGTGTTAACTGTATTTTCCACCCAGCTGACCATACCCCTTGACCTAGTTTAAGAGTTTAGTTTTAAATACAGTTAAACCAGTCAGTGTGAAAACAAAGTTTGCTCTGTACAAGTCTGTGTTGTCACACTGTCTGAAAAAACGCATCCTGAAGATGGGCGAACGCCCGAAACCGGTCGATGACCACAAAATGATGCAGGCTACCACGAAAATGTCTTGATGATTGCACATTGATTGTCTTTTTTTTCTTTGTCTTTTTTATGTTTCCTTTATACAGAAAAAAAAAATCTGGTGTGAAACACAAT
This sequence comes from Triatoma infestans, assembly GCA_011037195.1. NCBI lineage: Eukaryota > Metazoa > Arthropoda > Insecta > Hemiptera > Reduviidae > Triatoma > Triatoma infestans. The sequence goes on from JAAEAF010005266.1 coordinate 57,619, forward strand.
TTAATGGGTAAATTAACTTAAACATTTTTGTATAATCTGATTTTTGTACTCAGATGTAATCATGTATAACTGAGTGTATTATTATTACTATTATTAACAACGGGTGGGCTATACCCCGGCAACGCAGCCATCAAAGGCTTATTGTGCCATACCCGGTAGTTTCTAGTAGGTGAACCCTCTCTTCTTAAGGAGTTTAAGGGCTTTCACCACCAGATCATTTTGTGCTACCATCTCCTCTGGCCACAACGTACCGAAGGTTTCGTAGTGCAATCAAAGAGCAGGTGAGGGGGCCATTCATTTCCTCCTCCCCGTGACATAGTCTGCACAAGGATTCCGCACTTATTAGCCCTACCTTGTGCAGATGCTTCCTGAACCTACCATGACCAGTAAATAGCCCCGTCACCAGAGAGATCTGGTTCCTAATCAAGCTAAGTGTCAACTGAGTGTAACTTATATGGCAGTGCTCTCTGACATAACTAATAAAGCATTTAGTAGCAGTTTAAATTTTTAGTGTAAACTAACAAGTCTTACAGAATTCCATTACAATCAACTTTCAGAAAAATGGAAATAAAAATGGATAGTATATAATATATCTCTGCAGATGGTATTCAAAATTTAAAGGAAATCGTTATGGTCGCTTTGAATCATTAAATATTCATAGGATCCGAAAACGGAGAAGCACACATTAAATGAATCAGAGTTTTGCAAATGAATTCAAAAGTTAATTACTTTATTTTTGAATTGTTGAAGAAGGCAAATATTATATACGGGCCAAGACCTGGGACAATAAATGACAGGTTAAATTAATTGTTAAAAAAAAAAATAAAATATCGACCAGAGAAATCATATCTCAAAGATTAAGACTTTTACAACATAAATCTTTATTAAGAAGGGACTTACCCTTAGAAGAACCCTCAGAAGAATATTGAAGAAATATCCTTGGTACTTACCTGAAATAAAAAATAAATTACTTTATAAATGAAATCAAATAAAATATTATATTTATAAAACAAGTTAGAGGAAGGGGGGGGGGTCTATAGTGTTAATCCAGGAGGTTCGGAATTTTCCTTCAGTTTTCGCGAATTATTCAATACAATCTATATAGATTTATATTAGTAGTTTTATAATATACATTTTTATATTTTATATAGGTATATATATTTTTTTTCACGCGTCAACATTTATATTCATTGGCGCCAGAAGCCCTCTCAGTGCATTGCCGGCCTCGGGACAGTGGTCTCTCGTTTCAGACAACACTGTCCAATTACCCCTTATTTTATATAATGTATATTGTGGAAAGCTGCTCGGAAATGTTTTATTTAGAGCCATGTGTATGTATTACATAATAAATATTGTCAAAAATTAATTATATATAAAAAATAATAGCGCTAGAGAGGGGACATTTTAGTTTAAAATTACGTTAAACAATTCCCTCCAAATAGTGGGCTTGATGATGTCGTTTGGAAACAGAGTTAAAATTCCAATATTCTTTATCCAACCCACCTTCAAACTGGAGTTATCTTCTAGTCGCTCACTTGTTCCTTTATATTGATTGGTCACAGTCGGCTAATTATGCATAGCTGAATAGACGTTGAAGGAATCAAGCGATAATCCATTGGTTGTGCCCCCGGAAGATAGAGCTGTCAAAGAATACTAAACCGAATGGGGCACAGGCAACCTAATACAAAGTGTGTGTGTGTGATGTACACCTCGACCATTATACGTGCAGCTTTTCTATCTTTTCTAACAACAAAAGGGAAAGCTTCAGCCGTTCAGTGCGTTAGTTCTGAAATAGATCGCCTCGTCTTTAGTTTGATAAAATAGAACCAATCTAAGATATAAATTCTTTCAAACAATAGATTAGATAACAAAGACGCTTTTACTTTCTTTACAAATATTTAGGCGACTTTTGAGGTTCAATTGTATCTTCTGCTATTTAGTTTTCTGTTCCGACATATCTTCCTTTTGTCTGAATTTCTTTTGGCCAGAGATTAGTCAATTTTTGCGGATTAATTGTCTCTTTTACTCCATCAGTACAACATATATTATTTTCATAAACCATGATCATTCTTTATCTACGAGTATGTTTACTTACGTACGTTCGCTCTAATAGGTTTTTATAGGTTAATTTTGTTATTCCCATGTTTTATTATGCGTTATAATTCTTTAAAATGTATTCTGTATTTTATATTTTTTTTTCATAAGATTTACTTTTTATTGTAAATGATTTATAGACTTATAATCTTTTTATATATGTTTTAATGTGTGATTCACACATGTATAAATATGTGATTCAAATTTATACAAATTACTCTCACTACAAATTATAATCAACAAACTTGCTTTAAACCTAGAATGTTTGCTGTAAACTGATTAAAAACCCAACTGATTTAGCAATCGAGTCAACACTATCCTGAAGAAGTCTATTGCAATATGGGTGAAATATCAATTTATAACAAACCATTGAAGGTGTCTCATCCGAATACTTACATGTTTTCATATGACAGTGGCCAAACAGCCTAAACAGAACTTATAATGTACTGACATTATGGGGAATGGTTTACTATTATGTATGTGAGTGCCATCGTTTCGTCAATATTAGGTTTCCGGGAGAGCAACATTCTCAAGGGAATGCTTGAGGGATATATTAGTATATTGCAAAGCTGGAGTTTAGGGATATATTAGTATATTGCAGTCAGGTAGATTACTGGGGGGAAGTCTATTTAAGTTTTGTTTTTATTTCTGGGCGGATAGAAGCCCCTTATTGGGGCTTAAGTCTCGCACCTTTAGGCACACTATTAATAATAATAATTGACATTCTAGAGGAAACTTATAGAGGAACTGATGAGGAACTCATAGCTTCCTCAAAACATCTTGTTTAAAACGGCATGAAATAAAATTAAAAAAATAATTTTTTCTTCTAAAGGAATAAAAATAAATAAATAAAACTAGAACATGTCATAAACAACAAGTGTAAAACATATAAAGAAATAATTATGGGCGTAAGAGCACGATACAAAAAAAAAACAAGAGGGGAAAATGTTCTTAGAATATAATTCATGGGCGCTAGAAGAGGATGAGAGGAAGAAAGAGACGGGATCTGAAGGCAAAGTATGATGGGGCGAGCGTTTGGTTGACGGACGGGTTCTGGCAGGTAGTACCAGAGATTAATAGCGCGGATTAAGAAGGAATTTTTTTTTTTGCTTCACCCTATAGAACAGAGAGGAGAGTTTTTAATCTCCCTTAGCAATAAACATGTTCAAATAATATACGCAAATTAATTATTGTCTTTTTTTTGTTCCTCAATTTTAGTAATATGTATTTATTTATATCACAAGTATAATATAATCTAATAAAATATAATAAAAAAACAAATGCCTGGGGCCACTCCCTATAAGGTATATGTAAGCAATTTCGTAACGATATTTTCAGTAGTTACGACGTAACATAGTAAAAATAAAGAGACAGATTGACAGACAGGTAAAAATTTTATGAAGTTTTAGTTGAATCTAATCGCAAAAAAAACTTTGTAACAATATACTCAAATCAAACAAATCGATAAAAAAAAAACCTGCAGTTTCAGATAATTTTACCTATTAAATTCCTATGTAGAAGCCGCTTTTTTAACATCCTACTTTTGTAATATGTACGATCATAACAAATACTTTTAAATGCCAGATATGATTCATAATTGAGTATAAGATGAATCATTGGAACCAAAATCTAATTTGTTTTATATTATAATATAAAATGTTTTAACAGGAATTAAAGAGCACAAATTACTAAGGCTTTAGATAACTTTTAGAGACTGCTTTTTTTATTTTTAAATTATTTTAAATTTAGAAAGAAATGATGATATTTTTAAAAGAAATATTTAAATTTATACGAATTGACCAGCAGAATGTTTGACGGCCATTAAAAGAAGTTTTTTGAACCGAAGAGAGATATCAAAAAAACTTTGAAAATTGCTGTAATTAAGTCAACTTTTCTCCTAAAACCTCACGCGTATTCTTGATAAATGTCAGATATAAATTTTTCCCAGATATTTTTTGCATTTGAGTTTCTTAGTTCACATAAAATATACTCACAAGTTGGTTGTGGCGGGTGTTGGTGTAGTGGTTATGAGAATGGACTTGTAACTGGGAGGTCCCCAGTTCGATCCCCGCGTATAAATGCTTAAATTTTATATTCTTTTTGAAAAATATTAATGGTAAGTAGGTGCTTCCCGCCCCTGTCCACGACACCTAATTCAGGCAGTTGGACGTTAAGCTCGCCTGAAAAAATAGGCAATACTTTACTTAATTTACTTTACTGTACTCACAAAGTTTACACACTAAATCGTGGGTAGTAACATTTTTTTTTCCAAACTCATGGAACCTCAAATATTTTAGAAGAAAGTTCAAATTTAGAAAAATTGAAATGTTTTGAATATTTCCTCTCACCTACGCCCAATAAAAGAATTTACTTTCTTTAATTTTTTTGAATATAAAATAAAAATGTATGATACTTGTTCCAAATTAAAATATTAAACAGATCTGTTCTACAGCTTTTTTTTTTTATAGCATCGGAGGATCTTGAGTGACGTCCTTGAGGAGAAGACAGTGATAACTATACTCTGTTGGTAACACTTTCCATCACATCGCAATGTCATTGAATGTCTCAAGTTTTTCGACTCTTAGTCTTATAGCTCGAATGAAGAGGCTGTAACACAAGGTTGTTAAGGGATTCGCTTTATTTTATCAATAGCCCGCAGACCAGACGTGTCCACATCTTCTGACTGGGTAAAAACCTGGGTGAAAACTATTTTTGTGGATAATTTTGAAAATTGCAAAAAGAAACTTGAAGGGGGATGTTAAAGAAAAAACAGAAGCATGCGGATCATTTTCACATCTTCACCTGTTACTTAAAATTATCTTGGGCTGTCCCACGTGCACCAGGTTCTCCTCTTGTCACATGAAAAGCGTAGCCAATTTTATAGTGTTTTTTGCTTCTCTTATTATGTCTTCTGTTTAGTTTTTTGTTTCATTTCTTTCTTTTCTCGTCCACTTGTTCATCTTCTTCAATAAACCCTTCTACTTCTTAGTGAAGTTAAAAGGATGATCATTTTATATATATATTTTGTAAAGAGCCAAAGCAATAATAAAAAACTCCACCTTGTCTAGGACCGTACTCCTTGTTGTCACCATTCTTAATCACATCTTGGTTGGCTCAGCCAAGCGACTTAGCAGCCTCTAACTACACGATCTTTACTACGCTGACAGCCTGCTTGGTACTTTCACTTTTTATATATACATAGTTGTATATCTATCATTTTAAAAGAGTCGTTAAAAAACATCCCTCCATTAAAACCAGTTCCCATATCTAATTTAAATTTTTTAATTTTTATTTTGATTCTATTTTTAAAACTTTCTCTTTTATATAAACAATAAAAAGAGAAAAAAAATAAATAAAAAGGAGATTAATCGAAAAAGAAATACTGGCAATGAAATATATAAAATAATTTATTTTTTTTTGAAATCTGGCTCTTTGAGACTAGTAAAAACATTTGTGGTGATTGTAAGATTATTGACATTAACTTAGGATCTTATTTTTCTAAATGCATACATTTTTTGTTAAGGCATTAATGTCTGGAGAAAAAAAAAACCTTATTGCGCAACAGCCCATGAAGGGCCAAGGCTTGCTAGACGGCGATTTGAATAGGGGGCGTTGGTAAGACACCGCAGTTCCCACGCCGTTTAGTTCCGGCCTTCACTACTTAGGGCGCTACTAACTGAAACTTCCCACTTTAGGGCGTGGGTATGTGGCGTCACCATCGCCCACCCCTTGCGGTGCAATCCTATGGTTCTCCAAGTTGGGGAATCCCTCATCCCACCTAATCCAATCCTGGTCCTTCCCCTTGCAGTGTTGCCTGTAAGTATCCTGAGTTAGAATTAGAATCCTGGGTTACTGAACCCCTGTACTTGAGGCAATGGACAGGAATCAGTAGATGGAATCTGTAGATCCATCGGGCGTGCGATCAGTCACGCTAGCTCGTTAGAGTTGAAAAACTAAACTACGGGCGCAAGCGTCACTTTCCAAGCCAATTGCTTGCAATTGAGTATGGATTCGTTGTGGCCATGTTTTAACAATAACTCCAATGAACGAGGTCATGAGTTGAGCGGGAGGAGACTCGCAATATAAATTAAACCCCGGAGCAAGCCAGTAGGAGAAGCGCATTTGCTGGGTATGCGCGGTTTACCAGAGCCTGCTAGGGATTGCCTTCTCTAGCTTCTAGGAGTGAAGTGTGACCACTATGTGAGATCTCTTTGCGCGCTAATTGAGCGTATCTCAACCTGCCCTTAAATGGGTCAAGCGGGGGAGTGCCCGGGCCGGCACCTCTACCATGATAAGGCCTTGCACTACTAGCCTTATCATGATGGTGACATCCTTCTCTTGTAAAACGACCCCGTGCT
>JAAEAF010005267.1:0-87593 GCA_011037195.1 Triatoma infestans
GCTATACCAGTATTGAGTTACAAAAATTTATTATAAGTTTTATTGTGATATTCAAAGTACTTAATTTCTCTTAAAGATAATATATTTAATTTAATCTACCAGTGTGTTCTTAATTATTCTTATACTTCTATCTCAGCCAATCATACAAGCCCTTTATTATACAAAACCGCTCGTGCTACACAACCAACTACACATCATCACACCATAACATTACAATTGATAATGGAAAAACTGGACAGAATTTTTTTCCTGGACACTTATTTATGGAGGGGTCAGAGTAGATCCAATGTAAACGACTTAAGAAAAAAAAATCTGATGAAATTGAAAAAATTATGCTCAAACGACTTTCTCCTATCACAAGTTAATATACTTATATATTTTTTAAAATAATTTTAACAGACCACTTTTCTTATTAGTGGTGTGTTTCTTAACATTTAATTACTCTAAACAATATTATAGTCTAGATGGTGGTGCTTGCTTCTTAGCAAATAGCAGATACCAAGAGTTTATGGTAAGCCTAACCAATTAGATCCTCTATTTACAGCACGGGACAGATCCTCCATTAACCTCCGTAAAATAATTATTCCGAGTTAATAATTCCAATACAAGTGTTATCAAACCTAGTTTAAAGAAAATCAATAGAATCGTTTTCTACAAAATTCCGCCAACTTTAAACTCTGTTCTGCAAAGTTGCACGTAGGTATCCTTTAATCTTACACCTTCAAACTGGAAATTTTAGCAACGCTTTTAATATACGTTAATATTGTATAGATTTAAGAATTATATATTGTGCTAGTGGCTCTTTATAGAGGAAAGTGAAATGGTAGCAAGATTTGAAATGAATGAACACACAACGAACTGGCACTAAACTGACAATTATAAAGGTACAATTTTTTTTTTTTTTAATTTAAGGCGTTCAACATCTATGGTCATTAGCCCCAGGAGCTTTCTCAGAGCACTGCCTCCTTAATCTCTACACATATTTACGACCTTATATTTTTATATAGGAAAGCGATGAGTGAATTTATGATTGGTAGCGTGATAATGTAGATTGGGTGTAGCGTAGAGAAAGATGAAGGGATGCTGCAAGTGTTCGAGAGGAAAATTCTCCGACGAATTTTTGGCCCTCTTAAGGAGGGCGCAATTTGGAGAAGAAGAATGAATCGGGAACTGAAGCACCTATTCGGGAAGCAGACATCATAAAGATAATTAGGCTTGGCAGGCTCAGATGGGCGGGCCATGTATTAAGGATGTCTGAGTCAGAAACACCCAGAAGGCTTGTGGAGCAGGATGTACATAGGGCTAGGAGAGTGGGCAGGCCTAAATTGTGATGGAGCGATGGGGTAAGCGAGGATGCCAGAAACCTGCTTGGAGTGAGAAATTGGAGGGTTGCTGCAAACGATAGAGAGGACTGGCGGAAGCGGATTGAGGAGGCTAAGGCTCAGTGATGGGCTGTAGCGCCGCTAGTAAGTAAGTAAGTAAGGGTGTAGCGTAGATGTCGCAAATCGCTAGAAGAGTAATGTGACAATTTGGAACTCTTGCATGTTCTAACAATGGTGAGCTGTGGGCAGCGATGTGAACCTTTCACGGTTGATGTGTTAACTCATTTAAAGTAATGTTGGGCTCTTTGTTAGAGTCTGACCTCTTCCTTGGAGAGTAGAATTTGTAACCCTTGGAGGCTGACTGCTGGAGACCACTGTCTTCTTCAAAGTTGAAATTGTGACTTAAGTACCTCAGATGGTCAGCTTATACTCACTCACTTTTTTTTACCGCTAAAGACAAATTCTAATTTGAAAGATCGGCTGCCGTGGTTGAAACCCATTTGCCAATTCAAATTGCAATCGGCGTGACAGAGAATATAATGCAAATTGAATACTCATAGTAGCGCGATGGCAGCGTCTCATTGCGGCACCTAATGAAATTACCGAGTCCAGCTTTTCTGTGGCGAATTTATTTGCTTCATTACAAAAGCTTAACTTTGCAGCTCCACCAGAATCTTTGAAGATCAATTTTCTTGGACAAAATTATATGTATGAAAGTGATAGACCCATATATGTACAAACAGACGAAAAATTTAAAGAAAATCGTTGGAGTTATTTTGAGAAAATCGCAAAAGTTGAAAAAAAAGAAGAAGAGAAACTTCGATGCTGATATCTTGCTGCCTTTCTCATACCTTAATCCCAATTAGGCTACCACCAATTTTTCGGTTTTGAGATATTTGTTTACAAAATACACACTCTCACACAAACTCTCACACTCTCGATAAAAAAAATTTTCGCAACCTTAAAACATTATTTTACAAGATAAGATGCTACTTAAATTTAGTAGTAAAATGCTGTCTTGAAATGTGTGCAAACAAACGGTTCTTCCGGTGGAGTTACTTTCTAGGGGGCAAAAAGAAAATATTTCCGGTGTAACCTCAATTTCAAATATGTGCCAACATATAAAATTAAGAGAAATTACTTTCTCTTAATATTAAGAGAAATAATTTCTCTTGTATTAGGCGAAGCAAGTATAAAAGTTAAATGTCGAACTAATTTTTGCCTATAATTCTAAGCTATATTGCATACTACTAATTCACGCTTAAAGATAAAAAAAAAAAAAAAATACTTAATTTAAAACACTAAACTAAGCAGCGAATCTTAAAAAATTGTGATAAATATGAAAAATAATATAAGAATGAACGACACACTGAGAATTAGAAACAAATTGTCAACGCATAGAAGGAAGCTGGGTACTCGGAAGTGATAGGACAGGGAAAGTTAAAAGCTTTTACTGGATTCCAATATATAAGTAGGCGTATATCTCTGTTCAGTAATGCTGCCGTTCCCAGCTTAAACCAAGTAGTATAATGTGATAACGATAGATATATTGAAAAAGTGTTTGCCTCATATCCTTCTTGGATAAGTAGGAAAAAGTATTTATAGATTTCCATGTATTTATGCCAAAGCAATTGTTGAACCGTTTGCAATTCTCAAACTGAGTGCTGGAAAAAATTCATTTAAATACGATATACGCATTTAAGATAATTTACTATGAAATTATATGTTAATATCTTCTTTAATAAAATGTAGTTCTATTTTATTTATATGATTTTTTTTCTTTTTTTTTTTTTTAATTAGAGATCAGCGATCTTCTAGAATCGCCCATTATTTTCAGAGCGATCAGAGCGATATATTTCCGTGTTTTCGTGGTCATCGATAAGATTTGGGCTTTGCCTATCATCAGGAAGTTTTGTCAAGACAGTGTGATAATATAGTGGAAGAAAGAAATGGAAAAATAATAGTTTTGGAAAATAGTTAAGTGAAATAATTTGTGCAAGTTCAAATACTTATTTTAGTGAAGGGGAAAGAGCCAGGTACTATAATTTAGGTCAATGTTACTGAAGAGACCATTAGAAGATTTGAACTAACAATTAGAAGGCATTCCTTCAAGACAGTCTGAACTAGGCATCCAACCAGAACACTTCTGGAATTGCTCTCATAAATTCAGTGCCAGTTGTAGAGTTTAGCATTTATTCTAGATAAGTAATTGATTTAATAGATATGTAGTTGTGATAATTTAAAGTATTTAAATTCATTTAGAGATTAATATATTTATTTTAAAAACAGCGGTGATCTCTTGTTTATTTCTTAATACTTCTATCTCTATCTCAAACATACACACAAGCCCTTTACTAAACTGCTCATGCCACAAGCCACTACTACCACTACTACAACATCATACACACCAATTACATTTCAATAACATAGACTTGCACAGGGCGAACGCCCGAAGCCGGGCGATGACCACGAAAAGAAGCAGCCTATATCGGAAAATATCTCAGAAGCTCTCCAGCTGTGCGGACCCAACACAACCCCTGTTTTTTGTTTTAATTCAAGAATTACTGATATGGAAAATGACATTTTTTACTTTCTCTTATTCCTGGTAGGCAGAGCAAGTATTGCGATCGTGTCAAATTTTAGAAATTGAGTTCTCACTGAAAATACATGTTTTGTAGTCACCAGAGTATGAAAAAAATGTTTTTAGCCGATGAACTGTAGGCGTGTGTTTGTGAACAAAAAAATCTAAAAAACGAAAAACCATACGAACCTCAAACAAAGCTTTCAAGCATAATCAATCTACCGAAAATGCCACTTTAATGAATGTGTTTTTCTTCTTTAGTTTTTTGCAATTTTCTCAAAAACGGCACCAACGAATTATTAGTTAGAGCAATTCAATAAAAGTTAGCAGCTTAGAGAAAATTGGTCATTTTCCTAAATGTATTAATTGCTGTCAGAGAAAGTTGTGTGAGCATGTCATACGAGATTTTTTAAATAATTTTAACTCTGAAGATGATATAATATAATCGGAAAAGTAAAGTCTTTTAACAATTTTCGTTCAGTTACCACAATCACTTGCGCTCATATGGGCAAACTTAAAAATGACAGTTTTTAAAAATGGCTTGACTTCCTTGTCCAATAAGTAACTATTATTTGGAGGTGGATCACATTAATAAGCAAAAGAAGTAGGTTAAGCCTAATTCACCCACGATCTACACAAGGGACCTTCCAGTTTCGTATTTTTGAGCAGGGCTAGCATTGCTGAGAGCGGCTTTGTCATAAAGACAATCGTGGCTTCGTGATAGCTTGCTTCCAACTGTAAAAAAATTATCCATGCCAGGCCAGCATATTCACAGAGATGCATACCGAAATTTCTTCCTCGACCTTACAGTTTCGGTCGTGTCCTCTGTAAGTACTAGCTGGTGTATGTGCCTATTCCATACAATGCCCCGTCAGAAGGCCTACAATTATCCTTATGTCTTTTCGGTTATGGTAAACTTAGGCACATAGTAAACTTAACGCGCGTGTTTCTTAATATAGAGTTTTGCCTATCTTTCCCTGGTGTTCCTTCCAGCCACTGCAGTCGCTGGTCCTCCAGCCAACCTTGGAGGAATGTTTGAATCAGGCTTCTGGACAGCCCACAAAGGTTCAGGACCTATGAAAATATCCTTCGAACCCCCTTTCCCCAGTGCATCCGCCATCTCGTTGCCCAGAAATTCAGCATGTCCTGGCACCTAATCGAGCATGAGCTGATTCCAAACACTCAATTCCGGTTAGGGCACTTATTCAATCTCACATCAGTCGCGAATCCATTTGTTAGTAATCTTTATGGTGTTACTTCTTTTTCCCTAAAAATTAAAATTAGATAAAATAACTGAACAGTATATTTATTATGGTTAGTTGAATATTTTGTAAATTAAATCTCCATATGAGGAATGTAATTGAAATTAGGAGTTAGTAATCTTGTGTGTGTGTGTGTGTGTGTGTGTGTGTGTGTGTGTGTGTATATGTGGGAGTGGGTGGCTTTACATGTGTGGGTGTGTATGTGTATTATGTGAAATACCATCAATTTGAATTAGTGAACAAAAAAGGTACTAGAAAGGGTCGGTATCTGACTAAAGAAGTATATTTCTTCACTCTATCCTACAGTCTTCTTTACACTTTAGCAGAATGTTGAGAGAAGTAGACGAAAGAAGAAGCGGCGGGCGGCCTGTGAGTTATGTGTTTGGCGCAAGAGGCGAGACAAGTAACTAACGAACCTCACTAGCGAAGAAGGTAAGAGAAACCAAGACGTACTACATGTGCGTGTGTCGACACGGCGACATCATGAGCAGTGAGCTGTAGATGTGTATGTATTAAAGTGAGAGAGGAAGAATGTGTAGTAAAAGAGAAGATGAAATATACAAAAAAAAAAGGAGACCAAGAATTTATTTTCTTTTTTTCTTTTTTTTTAAAAGAACAGAAATGCAGCAAAATATTTTTCGAACAGTATTTGGCAATTAGGATACCAGATGACTAGAATACAGGTAGGAACAGTGAAATAATATTGTAAGGGAGCGGAAACATTTAAGGGCAGCAAATTTGTATAGTTTAGCAAGTTAAAATTCCCGTATTCACAACAATCAGTTAACTTCATAAACAACTTTAATGATAAAACAAAATTAATTAATCTTTTTAATAATTAAAGTAGTTTTGAAGAACCGATAATATTCATTTTAGTTGGCCGCCGGAGCGGACTTTATTATCACTTTTATACTAGTGGTTGCTGTATTATCTAGTGATTTGTAATATACGGCAATATGACTATTTTGTAGTGATTTTGGCAGTAGAAATTTACCATGTTGCTTGGGCCGGTGTGAAACAATATCTAAGAGAAAAAGCTAAGGGGAGGGATTAGCTTAGCGGTAGCGCGCTAGACTCCTACGCGGGGGTCCCTGGTTCAAATTCAGCAGTGTTGTCTGCAGTTACAGGGGCTCCAGAGGGAAGAAAGTAGATCGTTCAGATCGCAGTGAACTACCACCTAAAAAAAACCCAATGAAAATAAAAACTGTTTCACTCAAATTTGGTATGCAAATTATGAAACATAATTAATATAATTAAGTTAGCAATAAAATTACCTATTACTACTGTTTGTACTGCCCATCTGGTAATATGGACTAGAACTCTACGGTACCACAAAACTGTACTAACCTCAACAAAATACAAACCCTGCAGTCCAAAATACTCCGACGCATAGTCGATACTCCTTATTATGTTTCCAACCATACAATCCACACAGATCTGAAGATTCCTTTTGTCCATGAAATAGCAAAGTTCCGGTACAACAGAACAGCAGAAATTCCCCTTCATCCCAATTCTCTCGCCTAAACCTTTACCTCCACCACACTTCCAGGCAATCCTGCAAGACGTTTGAAACGTCGTTGGCCCGGCGACCTTCCAGGTGACTAATGTTAGTTGTCGATGGACAACTACCATTCATGACCGTCGCGTCATTGTTTATATCTCCTATTAGCCTACTTACTTGTTGCATATTTATTTATGTAGTTATAAATATTCAATAAAACAATTTAAAAAGGAAAAAAAGATAATAGAGCCATTTAAAATTTAAATATTTATTGTGAGCCACTCAATTGAAAATTTCTCTTATGGCAATCCAAAAAAAAATCTGGTGTGAATCATTCACACAACTTTCTCTTACTCCTGTTCACAAAATTATAATTGACAAATTTTATAGTTAGCGTACCAAATTAAATTAAATTCGTCGAAAACTGAAAAAACTGTCCAGTAAAAGCGCACTTCCGGCTTACTAATTTTCTTGGAACTCGGAATTTTGGCATCTATTTATTTCTAATTAATTTTGTTTGGATATGATAGAATTGTTTAATAAACTGAAATAGCACTTTAGATGAAAACCTAACCCCAACACTCCCCCATAACTGCCCTTAAATGAATTTTGCCAGAGAACATGTCACATAAAAGTTGCAGCTCTTTGTATTTGTAGTTGATATCCGAAGTTTGAAGAAAATCGTGGGAATCATTTTTGAGAGAAATGCAAAAAAGTAAAAAAAAAACAACAACAAATAAAGTGGTACTTTCGGTTGAGGAATTTTGACAGATAACGGAATATCAAGTTTCAACTTTCTACGGTTTTTCGTTTTTGAGCTATGCTGTTCACCTACATACACACACACACACACACACACACATACACACACACAGAACATTTGCTAAAAACCACTTTTTTTGACTCAGGGGACCTCAAAACGGATATTTCCGGTGAAAACTCGATATCGAAAATAAATTTGATACGATTACCATATTTCCTCTTACTAGCAGTAAGAAGAAAGTAATCATACTTGGAATTTCTACTAAATGCCTAATGACTTCAATAAATGCGAGCAGAACCTAAACCACATTAAAATGACACTTTTAAAGTAAACATTCCATGTCCCTAGAAATTTTCAATAATCGATTTTTTTTTCGATAAAAATTTTCAAATCAAGGTAGTATAGCACTTATTATACTTATAGTTGTATACTAAATTTACAGAATCACTTAATTATAGAATCTTTTGTGAAAACCTGACACGACTTTCTATAATTGCAATTAATAGAATTAATTGACACATTGTCATTAAAATTATGGTGTTTGCAAAGATTTTTTTTACGGCTTGCTATAAAAAAGATGGTAGGGATTTTAATGTGTACCAAGTGTAACTAGTGGTAGTTTTAATTTAAATCTTACAGCTTCTCCTCTAAAATCTATTTTACCGGAAAAACTTTGCAAAAAATAAAACTAATTCGTGTATATCTGTAAGTTTAACATTCCAGGTTTAAGGAAAATCGTTATCAAATAGCCATAAAAAAAAAAAAATACTTTTTTGTTATTTAAGTTTCATATTTGTATGCCACTAAATCAGATGGAACTCATGTGATGGGTGGGAAAAATCCCATATAATGTAGGAATCAAGTTTAATTTAAAGATGGCAATAGAAAACATAAACCCCCTAAGGTACAAAACCTAATATTATTTTGAATGCAAATAATAAACTGCCACATGCAGACCTGTAACAATATAAATCTGACATATTTAGGTATTACAACAAATAATAGAAATATTGAATAAAAGAAAATTACTGTTCACAAAAAAAATAATAATTTTTTTCAATAAGCCATTTGAAAGTTAACTTAGCTATTTATTTATTCATTTTTATATTTATTTATAATTTTGAACTGGTTATAAGAGAGAAAGAAAAAACAATCTGGTTTAAAAAACACACAGAACTTTCTCTTACTCCAGTCACTATAATTATTATGGTAAATGTATTTTTCAAAGTCTGAATTTTAAACACACTTTAATTGGAATAATTTCATTTTTCAACTTTTATTTCTTTTACTTATAAGGAGACTTCTTAGTATACTGGTGACATTCGAGCAGTTTTCTCTCGTTTCAGACACGCTGCCATCGCAGCATTGAGCTGAATAGGCTCCTGGTGGAAGAAAATCTAAGTACATTACTGCTGGACATGAATTCACATTCCAAGTTCACGGAGCCATTATCGTCCCTAACAAGCACTTCATTGGTAGCAGAATTGTACTTGCAATATACGAAATGGAACATTAGAGAAACGTCTAACGTTACTCCTTCCCCAGAACCGTACTAAAATCAATTTTCTCAAAAAAAGGTTCCACTAAAAGTGTTAGATCTTTGAGCGATTAATTTATAAACCAAATTTGACGAAACTCTCAGATTTATTATCTAAACAATGCAAAAAACCAAACAAACGGCTCAGAAAGTTTATAATTTCAGCCAATCGAATTTTTTTTTTTTTTTTTTCTTCAAAATCAGAATTTTAGCAACTTATTTCATTCTCATTGACATTATGTAGTTTAAATATCATGAACCAGTTTAAACCATTGACACAGACCAGTTTAAATATCATGAACAGCAAAAATATAAAACAATAAAAAGGAAGTACAAAATTTCAATTTCCGTTTGGGTTATTTGTCAAAAAAATTCCTCAACCGGAAATGATACATTAAAGGGAAACCTGGTGGGTCTCCACTTCCACAAAAACTGCTCTAAATTGAATTTTCCTAAAAAAAAAATTAAATAAAAGTGTTACACCCACATATATGTGAGTAGACATGTTAAGTTTTGAGAAAATCGCCAAAAAAAAAAAATACTTGCAAATTTAATAAACAAAGTGGAATTGTTCCCTTGATGAATTTTGACAGATAATGCCCTGTCGCGTCTCATAGTGATTACCCAGGCGGAGTGTCAAGTTTGAACAAACTAGGCTGTTCAGAAAACATATATATTGACCATTTTCTAAAAAAATTATTTCTTTTTCGGATTTAGCGGAACATAAAAATATATATCCGGTGAAAACTCGATTTCGAAAATTTGACACGATCATAATATTTCCTTTTTAACAGGAGTAAGAGAAAGTAATTTATAAAAATTGGCAATTTAAATCTCTCTCTTTGTTTTTTTTTAATTAATTTTCTTGGTTTAAGAAAAATTGATACGAAAGAGTTGAAATCGAAAGTAGAAGAAGGAACTGGAACTTATCGCTGATGATGGTCAGCACGAGCGGAATCAAAATAGTCAAAAATTTTACTTTCGACGATTTCAAGAAAGAAAAATGCTATTTCCATAAATCATTTTTTTTAAATATTTATCATCCCAGACAATCAGTTTGGATTTAGACGCCACCATTCTATCATACAACAAACTCACCGCGTTGTAGACACCATTGAATCCTCCCTTGAGAAGAAGGAATGCTGTTCGGAGGCTTTCATTGATGTGAAGCAGGCTTTCGATCGAGTATGGCACCCCGGGCTGCTCTGGAAACTTAAGGGCATCCTTCCAGCTTACTTATTATCTTATCCTAAAGTCTTACTTATCCGATAGGCATTTTCAAGTACAAATCGGATCATCTTTCTCTCCTTTCAATCATACCAAAGCTGGAGTGCCGCAAGGCAGCGTTCTAGGCCCAGAAAATTTAATAAACAGTATACACTGCAGACATCCCTTTACTCAGTATACACTGCAGACATCCCAACATATCCTGATACCATCCTTCTCACCTATGCAGATGATACTGCTATACTGTCTTCCAATAATGATCCCGTAACATCCATAGAAATCTACAAACTCACATCTACTCCCTAGAAAATTGGTTCAAAAAATGGGTCATTAAACTTAATGAAAATAAGTCCCAAAACATTACCTTCACTCTACGTCGCATTACTCTTCGCCCAGTCTACTACAACTTAATTCCCTTACTAATGGTCAACGTCGCTCACTATCTTGGGCTTTACTTAGACCGAAGACTTACCTGGAATCCTCATACACGACTTAAAAGAATAGAACTAAACAGACGCTTTCGACAACTTAAAAGACTACTGGACAACAGATCTAAACTCTCCCTAGACAACAAAAGACTAATTTATACATCTATTTTAAAGCCTATCTGGGCGTACGGAATAGAACTATGGGGTTCAACCAAACGCTCAAATCTCCAAAGACTCCAATCCCTACAATCCAGAATCCTCCGTAACATTGTAAACGCTCCTTTTTACGTCTCCAACCGAACCATACATACTGATCTTAATATACCGTTCATTGCTCAAGTCGCCCAAACCCGTTACAGGAAATTCCATATTAACCTACAGACTCACACAAACCCTTTAATTCAACACCTGTCTTCCGAACACTTCCTAATAACTCTCCTAGACGTCTTAAAAGACAATGGCCTCGTGATCTCCTCTCAAGTGAAGAGAGTGAATAGTGATTCTTTATAGTTTTGGAGTGTTACCATTGGGTAGCTTCTCCACTCATTTTGTAATGTATGTTCTTTGTATGATTGTTACTTATAGCGCTATCGCGCTGATTGTAGCATGAATAAAGATTAAAAAAAAAAAAAAATTATCAAATAAGCGAAGAAAAGAGAGGAAAATATGGGCTTTTGAAAAATTGAAGAAGATATTATGTAGAACATCGATTTTAGAAAATTTCAATATTAAAAAAAAATTCTAAGTAATATCCGTCAATTTCTTATGTCCCAAACCAAGCCCAGTCTCAAATTATATGAAAACCTAAACTCCCTTGTTATTACATTTTGGTAAGTAAACTATATATATTCAATTTCTAAATTCTATAAATATTTTCTAGAGATTGGTTTTTAAAACAAATTATAAGAGATTATTTGTTGATGAAAAATATTTTTCCTTCTCTCTCTCTATTTGCGAAGCATTCGTTTCTCCCACCACTCCCTTTTTGTTAAGATTATGTTGGTCAAAGAAGATTCCATGCGGACCTTCTTAAGATAAATGAAGAATATTAAGAGGAGATTGTTACGACCGCGACCGAATTTTACATCAAAATAACTGACATGCCAGTCCTAAATCAATAAAGAGGGGACCCCTAAGCCAGCCAGTAATAAAGCCTTACCTCCTCCCAGTGTAGACCTGTTTCCTACTCTCAGTGCTACTGCCGGGCTTTCCTTCTCACCCCTGTTCTTTATCTTGGTCCTTTCTAATTCTCTCTTTCTCCCTCTTATACAGTACTGTCTCTCCTCTTCCTTGGAAAACTAAATTCCAAACGTGCCCATCTTTAGTAGGGTGGATAAGTTGATATTGGGATAGTATATAGACATTGAGGAAGACATGAGAACCAAAGATAGAACGGCAAGTATTACAGAAGATTCAACCATAATGCCAGTAATTGTAACAATACTACAAATATAGACAGTAATAGAAATGGAATTGTCAACTAAAAGCCAGGATAAGCGAGAAACTCACTACAAGTTAATATTCACACAAAACATATTCAACATTCACTCATACAAATATAGTAGGACAATGTTACAACTAATATTATCCTTATATAGTTAAGACTACATAAATTATACACCAATTACATGTTAGAGCCATTAGCATCGCCCGTCTATGTATATAATAATATGTAGTGCTAGTATAGTGGGAACGTCGTAGAGGAAAGTAGGAGATGACTGCTAGAGAATACATCACATCTGACGAAACAACACACATATTGTAACATGTTCATTTCTAATCATCATTTCAAGGAACTGACATTTACCATATAGTTACTACAGTTGTTAACATAATGTACTATCACATACAAAGTGATATTAACATTCACGGAATTGAAGGAGGCAGACAATTTATTTAGTTCTGTTTTATGCAGCACTGGTGTGATAGCGACGAATTAATAAAAGACTGTGCTGGAGGATATTCAACATTTGTTTCGTTTGGCAATGATGAGAGCGCTTATGCCACGCTAACTACTGCTCTGGAGTTTCCACCTCTCTTTTCAACCGAATTCCAATAAATTATAAATATAAATACATTATAAATACTAGTTGTGATTGGTTCCGCAGAGCTGGAAAGCATCAGAGATACTTTCCGTGATAGCCAGCATCTTTTTGTGGTCATCGACCGGTTTCGGGCGTTCGCCCATTATCAGAATGCTTTTTGTCAAACAGTACAAAGCACAAAGAACCAGGCCACACAAAGAAGCAGGCTATCACGGAAAATATATCTGATACATTATAAATACATTATGCTTGTTTTAATGAATTATGTTTTTAATCATTCTTACAGTATCAGATTACTTTCTAGTGAAGATTGGTTAGTGCTAGCACCGCCTGGCTGGATTTTCAATCATTTCTCAGCCATTACACAGAATGATGGGTTAAAGTGCACTTATTTTGAGTGAAGAGAACATTCGCTGATGCCTCTTGTTGAGTGGACAGTTTTTTCAGGCAGAAGTTTATGCTATTCTCTTTTGTGTTTTCGCTAAGCATGTGCGGAAACTCAAATTTGAATAGGATTTGCATATCTTTTAATAATAACGTTGCGTTGAAGATACTAAATTCTTGTGTCTTCACTTTCAAATTGGTATTACCGGACTGGAGGAATTATTTTCTCTAAAGATGTCTTTTTAGTGTGGATACCAGGTTTTACAGGCACCGTGGAAATCTAACAAGAGTTAGATTGGTTAACCAAATTAGGTTCTTCTTTCCCGCAAAATGAATTTGTAATCTGTTGATTTCAGGCACTTTAGCCTTACCCGTAAAATTCAAGTCCGTAAGTCCATATAGGTATTAGAAGAGATAGATATAGTCGTCTTTTATTGTGAAGTGTTAGTTTTGATCGGTTTCGAAGGTGTGGTTAGGAGGTATTAATTTTTGTAGTTCAATTCCTTTAAGTCGTGCACGAGGGTTCTAGATGAGTCTCTTGTCGAGGTATAGACCAAGGTACGTGATCGGTCAAAGGAATAGAAGAACTATATAAGTAGAGAGTTGCAAGAGATTTTTATTTTATTTAAAGAGTGTATTTTGATTTATTAGGATTGATTTTTGTTCGCATTTTTTGCAACCAAGTTTGTGAAGAATGTAGATGTGATTGTAGAGAGCGGACAGAAAGTGGAGACATATATATGTGGAGAGAATGACAGTGTTGTCAGCAAAGAAAAACACAGAGGTAACGGGAAGTGCGGGTAAGTAGGATATATAGACTGAACAAAGTACTGGAGCTAAGACACTTGCTTGTGGAATGTATAGAGGTGCCTTCAATTACCTAGAAGAATCATTTGGAAAGATAGGAGTCGAAAATGAGGTAGTAAGTGCTAGGTACAATTCCATTGAGTAACAATAGATGACCTTCGTGCTATACGCGATCGAAGGCCTGGGAAATATCTATGAATACTCCAGCGTACTGGAGTTACATTGTATGAAACTGTTCAAAGGCAATGGCGATGGTGTATACGATACGATGAGCCTGCCGAATTGTAGAGTGGCGGCTGCGGAAACCAAACTGACGATGTGGTATTACTTTAAGGGGTCCACAATTTCCACAAGACCGGAAGAAGGAGTCTCTCAAACACTTTTCCTAGGATGGGAAAGGGCTAATAGGAAGGTAGGAAGAAGGCTGATGAGTTGCTTTTATAGGTTTTGATATCATTTTAGAATTTTTTCCAAAGTATGTGGTAATTAGTACTTCGTAGTGTGGAATTATACATGGTAGTGTGGATGAAGATTATTGCTGACAAGGCAATAACCTTAGCTGTCTAATGAGAGGGTCATCCTAAGCATTGTCCCTGTTGTGAAACTCGATGCGATTACTGTAAAGGAAAAATAAATTCGTATTAACTATCCCAGAATATTTTCTTTCTAAAACAGAAAATAACTTTACGAGATTAGACTACAATTACACAGAAATATAACTAAATGATGCTATCTATAACTAGAAGTAGATAAGAATTCTATTAGTATCACATGAGGCTATACAATGACTGAACATACTTTGGAATAGCTTCCGCCCCAGCACCTGGCAGAAGAGGGTGGATAAAATTGTAGCCAAAACTAATTACTGGGCTCATAAATTACTGATAACTGATTTGATCATTATTGGGTCGTCCACCGCAAATATATTAGAAAGGTATTGGCAATGTTGGAACAAGATGTGCTTAAAATTAGCAGAAATAACAGCTAAAATTTCAAAAATGAAATTAAATATTGAGGACACTTGATTGACCGAGTTTAATTGAATTACACAAAATTGTAGATAAAGAAATTCAGTTGAAGTAATCTTGAAGTGCATTTATTTACTAAAATTAAAACAAATGGGAAGTTTCACATATTTATTTATATCTCAGCAACAATTTATGATTTCGATAAGTAATAAACTGTGATTTCTGAATAAATTGTAACTCGTTATTGAGGATGCAGTTGCTAGAATTAGCCTAGAAATTTCTAGGTTAAACGGTTAATACAGTTTCAGATAGTTGTATTTTTAGTATATTTGTTTTCAATTTTAGTTTAGGTTAATTTTATTTTATTTAATCTAATGGGATTTAATAATTCAACTGTTTTGAAGAAACTGATAAATCATTAATAGTCTTAGAAATGAAGTAAATTAATTTTTGAATATCAGTTAGTAGCATATGTAGTAGGAAAATACTGGAGTATATATAGTTCTAATGTGCATAACGTCACGATCAAGAGACTATAGTACAAACATAATATATTATAATACGGTTGCAGTCTTTCGTAACCAGCAGATTTGCATATTCGATTGGAAACAAGAGGACGAATAAGCAAGACGATACTACCTTTATATAGTGTGTGCGTGTAGGTTTGTATGTTACAGGGAAGTTCCAACTCATGCTTTCCGTTATATCAAATACATTTATATTTCAACCCTTCGCTTCATGCATGAAACATTTCTTTAAGAAGGCATAAATAAACATAACCTATGTAATACTTTTTTCTCTTTTGTTTAATTATAGATACTTATTTTATTCTAACACGGTTCCTTCCAACAGAAGTTGGGCCACAGAAGAGCTCAACAGCGTTTTTCTCAATCTTATAATGGCCTCGGTAACATTAATAATTAATAAACGTCTAGTACTATTGTTAATGGTATTTCCAATTTGCAAATTCGGCAGCATTTGGTAAACACCGGTATACGAAATATAAGAGGATTAGCGTAACGAAGCCCATATTTAAATAGTGGTCGGAATAAATTTATATAGCCCTTCAAGTTCAAATGAAAGCGATTTCAAACATTGTCTTTTATAAAAAAAATCTGAGTTAAAATTACAATTAAAAATTCAATCCAACTTCAGATACAAAACTTAACAAAAATTATCTACGAATTCAAGATGATTCAAGACATGATTCATCTAACCTATTTCTTAACCTATTTCTAAAGTTTTACTCAATTTCAATTAGATCTTTCCGCCTTATAACTGAATATCATAAAATTCTGTTTTTGTAACAAGATATTTTTTTTATGGCCGTTTACATTGTTTTAGAATTCACGTTTATACAAAATATTATTTTAATTTCTAAACTGATCTTTACAAGTTGATTATTTTCATCAATTAAAGAAAGCAAAGTCTATATTATGAAATTTGACCTCTCCCTTCTACAAAGTGTGATGAGTTGCTATTCTCGCTATATTTAGTGAAGCTGTAATAAAATAAAAATAAAAAATAAACAGCAAAAACGAGGATGAGAGTTTCGGACCTAACAAGAAAGAAACAAAAATAATGACCTAAATTCATTTTATTTCTCTACAAAATTTCCTCATAAATGTATATACTTGCGCCACCGATGCTTCAGTGTTCGGATATGTAGGCGCTTTCGTCCAATCTGCAAGATAAGCGTTCATAGCTGATGCAAATTCGGAACTGGATCCATATTTCTTTCCAGCATGGAAATTTTTTAGGTTTGGGAAGAGGCTGAAATTCGAAGAGACCAAGTCGGATGAATGCGGAACAACTTCAAGCCTCAATTCATGAATTTTAGCCATCAACTGAGTGCTTTGTTGTCCTGATGAAACAGAACATTCTTCTTCGCCGGACCTGGCCTTTTTTCCTAAATTTTTCGCTTCAATTGGTCTAGAAGATTAGAATAATATTATCGTCTGGACCTTTTCTAGAAAATCCATCAACGAGATTCCTTTAGCGTCCCAAGAAACTATGGCCCTGGCCTACTCTGCAGATGGGCCACTTTTCGTCTTTTTCCGCGTTGGTTCTCCCTTATCCGTCCACTGTTTCGATTGCCGTTTGGTCTCGGGCGTATAATGGAAGATCCAGGTTACGTTCACAGTAGCAAACCTACGCAAAAATCTTCTGGGTTATGCTCGTAGAGAGCCAAACATAGTTCAGATACCATCATGCCTTGCAATTTTTGATCGGGTGTCAGCAAGCGCGGCAGTTTCCTTACTAACAATTTTCTCATCCCCAAGATTTCATTTAGAATGTGATGCGCCCTTTCTTTGGATATGCCAGCAATCTCAGCTACCTCTCTCTATTTCAACCACTGATCGTTCAAAATGTTGACGTGGAATTTTTGGATGATTTCTTCGGTTGTAGCCGATTTTGATTTTTCAGAAAGCTCCGCATCTTGATCGCTCGTACAACACGTTTGAAGCCCGCTTACCCACGTTTTGACTGTTATAATGAAGGAGCAGACTCTCCCAATATTCTCTTCCTTAATCTCTGAGGAATTAAACTTTTGATAAAAAATTATTTCATCACGACTCGCTCTTTTATTTTTTTGCATACTTGGAAAATACCAAATCTTGATAAGTTAAAAAAGTCAAAGATTAAAAAAAAAAAAAAACACAAAATCGCTCTGCAAATTTTTAGATTACACTAATGAAAGATGGCATTTCAAGATGGCATAGTCAAAATGGCGCTGCCAGCGGTATCTCTTGGGGTGATCAAAAACTTAAGATCCAATCCTCGTAAATGACATTGGTTATAGAAATGTGCAAGTGACAGTAAAGTGAAATCCTTGAATCTTAGTAGCCTGCTGTGGATGTGAGTTTTTATTGTGCACTTTATTAGGCTGTATCAAAAGCGCAGATGGAAATGCATGCAGCAAAAGTCCGCTCATTAAATCCAGGTGATTGCACGGATCTAAAACAAAAGCTACGTATATTGAAAAAAACAGGAAATAAACTTTAGCTCATATTTAGAAAATCATTAATAATCTGACAAATTTTTCAAATTCTGCCAGTTTATTATATCATTTAGACAAACTGGATGATTGGATATGAAAAGATTAAATCAGATCTTCAGAAGTTACTGTCAAAAAATTGCAATCTATCCTTCCATTTAGGCGTATTTTCCATTTCACGGGGAATTTTGCTTTTTACGGGGATAAAAATCGCGATGCTAAAGCTTGTTTTTTCAGACCGCTATTTCAGGAGATAAAAGCCTTGCTATAGAATTAAACAGACAGATATTTGGAAATAGGCAGAAATTATTTGCAAATTTGCTCGTTAATATTGTATATTTTGCTTAAAAAAAACAACTCGAAATGGTAGGAAATATTTATATACGTCTTACCGGCAGCCGCAGCAATGTTTTTTCCTTTCTGATTGATGAGTTAAACTACTTGTTGCTGATTGTGGAAATGAGCCACCAGTTAGAAATTATTCTAAAAAACTAAACCATGAAGAGAATATTAATTGAATAATCTGGTGGATAATTAATTGAAGCTTTATATTTTACTTCAAATTTCTCTTAACACAGTTGTATAAAAAACCTTAATATTCTTTTCTTTTTTTTTTTATTGTTTAATAGAGATAATCTGATTAAAAAATAATAATAATAAAAACGTACGAAGCATCCACACGCCCTCCTTCTTACTGTATTTGTAAAATCTTTATTTACAAATTTGGTATTTAACAGCACATATAATAATTGTTCTAAACACATTGACATTCAATTGTTGCTTGATGGAATCGTACAATGTATTGAAGTTAATTTGCGGTTTGGGGGGAGGGGGCATTAGCCGGTCAGGCGGTAGCCATCATTATACACTAATTACCTTAAAACAAAAGAAATGGCATTTCCCAAAACTTAACGAAATTTGCTGTTCATATACCTTATATACAACGCATCAAATATTGCCTATGTTAAACGTCTTAATCTGAAGGAAGTAAGAAATTCTGACCATCTGAATCACATACTCATTTACACACGTGCCAGGGTGCCAATCTTCGTCACACAACTCGCCCCTCATAAATACAGTGATTTCCGTTACAAGAATAAGTGAGAAGGCCGTGACTGCTAGAAGTTACCAACCCTGGGTCGACATCTCCCACCCCCCCAACAAACGAAATATAAACAAACTTCGAGAACATACTCTCTAACCTATTTCATTCGCGCCAATAAATACATTCACACTGATATTATTTCATTCTTGCTAAAAAATACATTCATACTAATCCTATTTTATTCACGCTAATAAAGACTATCGTACCAATCGCAGCCAATTTACATCTGCCATACCTGAACACCTCACTATATTTAATATATAAAATTTATTTTGGGGTAGGGTACTTGATATCCCTTCTACCCGATTACGATTATAGTAAAATTTATATATAAATATATATATACATATATACAGCAGACACACACACATACACACACACATACATATAATATATATATATACCTCAATAACTTTATATACCTCAATTTTATTACTCATCAACATTGTAGCATAATTAAAAGGATTAACTAGCAATCGACTTACTCAATTAACATAGTTTTCCTTTTTCCTGTATGCAAAGAACAAAGCAAAATAATATGTTCGAGGTCTTGATTTTCGCTACAAGCCTCACAGATTGCCGTAGTTCCAGCGTTTGTTTAACTAAATACTGTTTACAAATGCCATGTTAGTTCCATAATCTACAAAAGTTTTCTTGGTTTCTGTAAATGCAAACACACCGCTTATTTCTAACCCTAGGATTAATCATTTTATAGAATCTTCCTTTGTTGCCTTTAATGTGCTTATCCTGTCAATCCCTAATGATACTATTCTTAATAATTGATCATGATTGAACATCTAAAGACGATAATAAGATCTCTACAACTTCTCCTTCTCTTTTGGCTAAAAGATCGACTCTTTCATTGCCTGCTATACACGCGTGGGCTTTAATCCATATCAGTTTTACACAATTTATTCGCATTAATAATTATTTTCACGCATTATAAATTTCCATTGTAATACAGTTAAAATTGTTTTTTAGCTTGAGGTGATCTACTGTCAGAAACAATTTATTGTCCTATCTACCTACTTTTAGAGAACTGACACATTTAATGACTTCTAAAAATTGCCCAGAATTCGCAAGTATATACCAGAAGCAAATGTGAGGAGGGAATTTCACATTCTTTCAATTTCCTTCTGCGGATCATAAAAAGCAGAACCACTTTTCCTGATTAGATCTGATCCATCTGTGAAAAGTAAGTAGTGATTTGGCCAGTTATAGTGGATTTTTTCAAGAATAATTTTGAATAGAAGTTTAAAAATTACAGTTCCTCTAGAATACCTTAAAATCACAATGTATTGCTAAAACCAGTAAAAATTTGACATACCTACTTGTCAAATTTAAACTACTAGCGATAATTTTTTTCTTTTTCTTTCTTCTATTCTCTGTCGCTCACAATAACATATTCAAAACTTACGCTAAAAACATGTTTTGCCCTAGTTAATGGATACAAACTCAATTTAACCATTTTATACAATTTGAAACATTCGGAATACGTACTTTCTCTTACCAACAGTCTGAAGAAATAAAATATCTTAGGTGTCCGGCTTGAGACTGCTTCTGTGATTTAATAAAAAAAACTGGTTTCACCTAAACAACAATGTGCTTCTTCAGTAGAGTTGTCAGTTTGAATTTTTAGGCACAAGGTTGTACTCATAACCTGAAGACCCTATTGTTTTGCACGACGATGCTGCAGAAACCTGAAGGATCAGGTTTCATATAATTTCATTTCACGTTTTTCCCCCATTTCAGCTTCAAGCAAAATTTTTGTAATTGACCATTACAACACTTTCTGTTTGACTTAGTTTATATTTAACATTTCTAGAAACCTAGAAATACTATTTAGCATTCTTTTTTGATACTGAGTGTGGTCTTTTAACTGGTTACGACCTTTAGTTTAATTATGTAAACATAGACATTGACTATATATGTTGGAAGAGATGCAGTGAAAGTTTTGATTATAGTTAATCGTTGAGAAGAAAAAAATCATGTACACGAACAAAGAATTGCAATGCTCATCATATAGAGTTGTTTTTCTTCTTTCATAACGCAGTATTACTTATTGTGTAACTTAACCTAAATGATAATGGAGGTTACATTTTTCTCTTCTTCATTGGTTAAATAATACCACTATGTCACTAACATGTAATGGCTGTTCAGTGGAAAATCTTAATTAATTGATTTAAGCATACATTAATTAAACACTAAAATATGTATTAATTAAATATTTCGTAATTATTTTTTAGACATCTTTTGTTACATTTAGATCAATAAATATCTTAAGAGATCCTTCAAAGCTTGGGCACTATTTCAGAAATTAGGTGATCCTGAGTGTATTCCTGTCTAACATAATGGGCACGTAAATTCACCAATTTTTAATACTTGATACTAGTAATGTTCCAGGTGTACCAAAACATTTCTAAACTTTCGAAAACTCTTTGGAGGAGTTGGGGGCAGAACAGTAAAGTTAAGCTTTCTTCTAAAGTATTACTTAAAAAATGTAAAAGTTCTACCAACTTTATAATATTAATGTACAATAGAAAGTATTACTACAATTTCAAATTTGTAAAAAATAGATTAATCGGATATGTCACTTTACTTGAATAGGTTATGGATTTTTCGAAATTTCACTCGTAGATGGCTCCAAATTTCTATAATCTGAAAAGTTAACTGAACTATATTTTACTAAAATTAGTTTTAAGGAAGAATTTGTAGTGGTAAACTTACCCTTAAAATTTGCTTTTATATATTTTTGGAGATTGATAGAAACGCTACTAGGTGCTCAGAAATGTAATAATATTCACATATTTATATTTTTTTTATAAAAAATCAATTGATTAATGTTAATATACGGTTTCCTAAAGTAATTTATTTAGGCCAACCAAAAACGATCAGTAAAAATTTCAAGTTATGATAACAATTATTAGAATTATAATGTAGCAAAAGAAAGTCTTGCTTTTATTGAAATTAATCTAAACTGAATTAATTTTTTACATTATCAGTCTTTTCATGCTTAGAGTTATCGACTGAATACTAATCATAGTTTTACTTAGGAATCGTTTTACACTTTGCTTTTTAGATCACAAACCTCTATAGAAATTCATATCTTCAACGTTCATTCGTCTCTAATTATTAGACATATAATTTTCATTAATTTTAGAATAATACAGCAAAACCCTTTTACTTGGGTTATAAAATAAATTTACTTTTATTATGAGGATTAAAATAAAAAATTTAGAAAAAATAAACTTATTGAACATCTGTTGTGGTAGTTGGTTCCGCAGAGCTGGAAAGCATCAGGGACATTTTCCGTGGTAGCCTGCTTCATTTTGTGGTCATCGACCGGTTTCGGGCGTTCGCCCATCTTCAGATGCGTCGTTTTTCAGACAGTGTGACAACACAGACTTGCACAGAGCAAATTCAGTTTACACACTGACTGGTGTTTTTTTTTTTTTTCTGGCACATGTTTGTCGGGCTTTCAGACGTGGATGATGCAGTGGGTTGTTCGGCAGTCTAAATGCTCATTGGGGCCCGGCGGATCTTTGGTAGCGGGTCCCGAGTCTTTCACGGACCTCCCTCAGGCATCTGGTTGGATTCCTCACTGGGCATTGTGGTTTAAGGAGACATCTCTATATAATGGGACTCGTGCCTGACCCCTTTTGTAGAGTTTGTGAGACTGAGGAGGAAACACCCATGCATCTGATGACGAATTGTTTGGGTTGTGAGGAGATTAGGTTTAGGACCTTCGGCCGGAATAGGATATCGGTAGAGGATCTTAAGCTGTGTCCTTTTAAGGTTTTGGTCCGATTTGTTCGGTCTGTGGTGAAACTTAGATGGTTAAAACCTGGGCCTGGATTTTCATTCTAGTCCCAGTGGTTGTTATTCTTTAGGGGTAGCTATATGGGCCCTGGGAGGCTTTGGATAGCGTAGGGTTTGCCCTCCCCTTCTGCGAATAATAAATAATAATAACTGTGTGTTTTTAACAGTTAAAGTGTGTGTGTGTTTTTAACCGTTAAAAACACCAGTCAGTGTGTAAAACTGAATTTGCTCTGTGCAAGTCTGCGTTTTCACACTGTCTGAAAAACGCATCCTGAAGATGGGCGAACGCCCAAAACCGGTTGATGACCACAAAATGAAGCAGGCTACTACGGAAAATGTCTCTGATTATTGAACATCTGTTTGAATGTCTGAAAAACGCATCCTGAAGATGGGCGAACGCCCAAAACCAGTCGATGACCACAAAATGAAGCAGGCTACCACGGAAAATGTCTCTGATTATTGAACATCTGTTTTAATAATGTAGGGAATTGACAGTATTACTTGTCAAATATTATTGCAGCGCTTCAGCAAAATAATTAGTAAATATTTTTCTAAAAAATATAATATATTCTAATATACAGCAACAAACTTTTGATAGATGTAAGATTTGCAAATAAAAAGCATATATAAAACGATAATGTCTACAACAGAATCCCTTTTCTGAAGCGCTTATGTCATAGAGGACTCCAGAATATTATGTTAAGTGATTATGTAAATTATACTTACTTATCACTCTTTTCTGAAGCATACTACTAGAATAAGTGATTTTTTTGGGAGGTTCTGGGGGGAAACAGTCAGCGTTTAGCTTTCCTCTAAAGTACCAAATCAGTGCAATGTATTTATATAATTTTAATATACATTTGAAGCATTAGTACAATTCCATTTTAAAATAAATTGGTCCACTGGAAGTGCAACTTTACAGAAGAAATTTTGAGTTAACTTGCATTTTCTCGATAACGACAATATCGATTTTTTAAATTTGGAATGCCAACAGTTAGACAAAAACCCTATCTATTTTGTTTCGAAACGTATCATTTCTCAAAAAATAAATAAATAAATAAATAAACATTATATGTAGTTCTGTTGAATTATATAGCATCAAATTTCAAATATTTCAAAGAATTCAAAGGAAATGATTCAAAGTTTCTGGCGTTAAAAATCAATAATAAAATTCAAATTAATCAAATCGATTATAAAGGAGATTTTGCGGAATCTGTGAAGCAATATTGTGCATTCACATAGACACTGACTATATTTAGTGTAATACCCATTCACTATCTGTTAATTTGTTTACAAGCAACCTGTACTCCAACTACCATCTAACAGGTGTTATTGGTAGTAAATACATGTTAGGTAGAATTCCATTAATTTATTTGTCAATTTAATAATTACTTTCATTAAAAGTATAATTTTCTTTAATTTTAGTTATTTTTATAGTTATTTTTAGTTATTAGTTATTTTTATTAAATGAAAGCCATATAAGTATTTACAAAAGCTTCTTTTTGTTTAATTAAACGGGCATTGATTTACTTCGCATTTCTTTTTTATTTATTTATATATTCTTTTAAATATTATAAAACTGCTTTCAATTTTCTTTTTATTCAAGATCCGTGTTTTAATAGAGGATATTTTATGGATATAATAAATGTGAGAAGAAGAGAGAGTAAGAGAGAGTGGATTTCAGAGAAATAAACTATATTCTATGCTGACCACTTTACAATGAGAGAACACCAATTGCAAGAACTTTACAGGTACATAGAAGTTGGGTAGCGAGAGAAATATAAAGAGGCAGACTGGCTGGGTGATGAGAAGGTAGTAGAAGGTTGCTGACTGGTTGTAAACTGGTCATTAACTCTTTTGAACTGTATAGCTCTATTTGTACTGTAGTCGCTCTATTTATATGAATCGAACTGTTCCTTCCTAGACTGGACTAGGTGGGGAGTAACTATATTTGATTCATTAATGTGCTTCTCCTCTCTTCGGATCCTATGAATTCGGATGCCATTACACGGAAAGCAGTTTTTAATTAAGTCAAATTATTGCGGAATACTATGTAATTAACCGTCCAGATAAATCTAAGTTGTTGGCAATACATGGGAAGTTACAGTAAGAGCAAAAATAATTATAATCAACAAACCAATAAAGCAAGTAATGGATTTCATCTGGGACTGTATTTAAGAAACAACAGAACAAAAGATATCAATAAGAGGTTAAGTTAGTTTGTAAGTATAATGCTGCACGATAAAAAATACTTTATTAAGAAAAGCCCCAAAAGATACAATAATTAAATTTTATAAGACTGTGGCTGAACCGATACTCCATTATAGCTCCGAATGCTGGACTTGAACCAAGTACTTTGTCACAAAGAATACAATTGACCGAAATGAATTCCTTAAGCAAACTCTGCCGGATAAAACGAAGAAATAAAGATATCTTTGGTTTGATAGTAAAAATAATTATGAATATCGGCTGAAATGGAATAACCATGTTTGGTGAATGAATGAAAATAGGCTTCCATGGAATGCATTACGTATATGCCTGTAGGAAAAAAGATCGTAGGGAAGACCTGCTAAAAGGAGGGTATAGCAACTGCTATTTGGAGCCAGAACGGATCAGCTATGGTCCAATTCCTAACAGTATGTTGTTGTTGTTGATGATGATGATGATGATCCATGAGTAATCACCGTTTTACGAGAGTTTGCACAGTCCCAACTGGCTGTGTTTATAGCTTAGAAACAAATCTTTAAATTCTTGCTTTTTTTAATGCAGAAATGAATGTTTGAAGTTGAAACTATAAATAACAAGGAGTCATTAAAAAATATTTACTAAATCTTAAATAGAAAAACTTTTCTCGAACAATGAAAGTCACCTCAATAGTAAAATGGACTTCACTTCAACAGTCATTATCATATCATTATAGTTACATCCAATATTTTCAGCTGGAGGCGTTTAAAGAAAGTTTATTATTCTTTGTAAAAGATGAGTCAACACATTTTATAATTGCCATATGAAATATTAAAAAAGTTCCATCTTTAGATAAGGGAAGAAAAACTAAAAGATAAGTGTTACACATACAGAAGACGTGTTGAACACTACAGTATGGAAGTATATAACACTCGAGAATGTGACCTAGAAGTCAAGAGGGTATGACAAGACTTGGAGTGTTGCGGCATGGCAGCAGAGATCTCCTCCCTCAGTCTTAATTGTAATACTAACTCAGCAATTTTATACAACTCTTCACTATATCATCATTTCTATTGAGGAGTTGTAAAAAAACAATATTGGATTGCTTTTATGATACTCTAGTATGTGAAAAAAATTAAATAACCATAATTAAAAGAATTTTTGTTAATTTTGGATGAAATCGTATTTCATAAGTTATTCTTTGATTTGATTTACATTAACGTTTATTTTCTATAATTAATTAGACGGTTACATATCATTTAAGCAGTCTGGAAGAAATTGTATGAAGCATTCACTAAGCTTATTAGCCACCAAGAGGTTTTTCTTAACACCTGGATGAACAGTAAGGCCTCATCTTGCATTCACCAGGATTACCCAGCTTAGTATCAAGTAATGGCTCGGCGGATATAGTCATGTCGATAAAATGCCTTAGCCAGCACACCCGCTGATCATCTGAAATGCTGATCGTGAAGATAATGTTGCAGTTCTCTCAGACGGCTCCAAAAAATCAATTTTTTTTTTTTTTTTTTTTTGAGAAAATGTATAAAATAAAAGTGATAAGCATGAATGTGTTTGCACTCATTATGCGAAATTTATAGAAAATTTTAAAAGTCAATTCCGAAAAAATTGCGAAAACCTGAAAAAAAAATCCGTAATTTGCCCTTGCGATTGGTGGATTCTGACCGGGACCTTCCGAAATGGTGGTACTAAAGAATATAAAGTTTCAGCTTCCTGTGATTTTTCGTTTTATAATTTGCTCTTACGCTTAAACACACACACACACACACACACACACACACACACTACATTCATATTTCCTACAAACATTTCTTTTCGGACTCAGACGATCATAAAATTGGATTTCCTTTGAAAAATCAATGTGGAAAATTTAAGAGATTGCACTACTCCTCTTAAAGCAGTAAGATAATGTGAATTCTGTATGAAACACTTATACACAAACATTTGTCTTCGATCCAATTACAAATCAAATTTTTTTACAACTTGACATTTTCATTACATATTTTGTTGTTTTCTGCATTGTACAGGCGACAGAATCTGCCGTGGTTTCCCAAGAACCCTTATAATAAATATATATTTAGCAGAAATGTTTTAAAATAAAAAAGTTATAGATACTTATCTGAGTGTAATGAAATCAAACCTACCATGAGAAATGTCATCACTAAGGCCTCAACTCAATAGTATCAATACCAGCCACATCGAACACTACCATCTTAGAATCGCACTTCACTTACATAGTAAGTTTGCCCGCCTTGGAGTATCTGTTGCATGCAGTTACTTGGGGATTAGCGACCCCACGGGTTTCCACAGCTCAGTAATCCATGCACTTCATCAGAACAGTACACAACACACTTAAACTACATGCACTCTACATTTTACAGGCAAGGACAAACACAGTAGGGTCTCCGTCCCTAGTTAATTGGCGGAAGCTAAGGGAGAAGGAAGGGATTAGCTAAGTGGTAGCGCGCTAGACTAGCAATGAGGAGGTCCCGGGTTTGAATCCAGCATACTGCCTTTAGATTATCTCTTCCTAGGAGCCTCTACAACTCACAGACCAGTGATGGGCAGTGTTGTCTGTAGCTAGAGAAAGCTGCTTGGAGGCCGGTGTGCATTGGAGAAGGCTCCGGGGGCACAATAGATCTTTCAAGTAGCAGTGCAATAATCCCCTAAACCAATCTACGTAGTAGGTACGTCTGTTATGCCCACTGCAATATGTTGGCGAATGAGCTTCCCCGTGGACAGCCAAGCTTCTCCCTAAAATTTGTCTCTGCTCCCACCAAGAGATAGAAGGAAATCGGATAGCTTTAGTTAGCTTCTAGATAAATTTTGAAGAGTTACGAATTCGTATGGAGTGTTAATTCAACACTTGAAAATGTCTAACAAACTACCAAGAAAAATACGGACAGTCAACAGCTATTCCGCTTAAATTTGTTCACAGTATTTAAGTGGCAGTAATAATATAATGATAGTGGAACCGGGCAGTGTAAACAAGTGATAGGTAATAGGGAAATGTAAATGTTACAAACATGTTGCACGGTGAAAACTCAATTTCCAAAACTGAAAAGATTGCAATAAATTCTCTTACAAAACTAAGAGAAAGTAAAAACGGCCTTGTGACAGCGATGGGTCTAGGCAGAGATTCGGGGCAAAAAACGTTCTGCTTATAAGTAGGTGGGGTTCCCTTATTTATACAAAACTGGGAACCCTACCTACACAAAAAAATAGGTAACGAAGTGGGAATGACCTAGTTATGTAGTTACCACCTGCCAGAGACTGCCAAGACCCCTTTGTTGATTTACAACATAGATTTTTCTATAATATTAAAAAAAATACATAATAAAAATCT
This sequence comes from Triatoma infestans, assembly GCA_011037195.1. Lineage (NCBI taxonomy): Eukaryota > Metazoa > Arthropoda > Insecta > Hemiptera > Reduviidae > Triatoma > Triatoma infestans. The sequence continues at coordinate 28,296 of JAAEAF010005267.1, forward strand.
AAAGACTCTTCCAAGGAGATGACTTATTTCCAATTATATATATGACAAAAAAGTAGATACATAACAAATTATACTTTTTTTGCCATTTTACTCACTACGGAACACTTCAATTATTTGTGAAACTAAAACTCAAGTATTCCTTAATATTTATTGGTACAATACATATACATTATAACAAATACCTTGATAAACTTTCATATTAAACATTACATTCTCAGATTAATCTACTGAGAACACTAAATTAATTTCAGAGATTTTTTTCCGTGATAGCCTGCTTCATTATGTGGTCATTGACCTGTACCGGGCATTCGCCCACTTTCAGGTTTGGGTTCTATGATATATTGTAATTATATTATAATTTTTAATAGACGCAAAATAAGCACTGTTTCATTAAAAAAATAATAATTGTCATTATAAAGGAATAAATTAGTATTAAATATTCAATTGTAGACAATAATATGGTATAATTGTTTGGATGCTACCTGGGCAGCAGCCGTAGGGCCTCCATTATTCTCTCGGCTAATAACACTAATTGTCTAAAACCTCCAATTGTATTTAATTATGCGTGATTATAATATACAGCTAGTATACACCAGCGCTATTTACAGACCGGAGGCACTAAGGTATGATGGCTTCCACACAGTGCGCGCCATTATTCCATACTTGCCTACTTTACCCCGCACGCCACTTCCACGCAAATACAAACGTAGCCCTTTTCATAAAGTAATTTTTTGTTTTTAACATTCTCTCCCTCTCACAATCTCCGTCTTTGTCCCTCACTCCTCCATCTTTCAACTCATTCTCCATCCATTGTTTCGAGTTTTTAGAATATAATTGAAAACCCAATTCAACGTTTTCCCACGTAACTGTTTCCTCCCTCTTGTCGATTTAACTCTCTTCATCTCATCATACAACCTATCCGCACCTTTGCCTCCCTACTTTGCCAGCATTTACCAAAAAAAACAAAACTTTTTTTCACAAATGAAGATGTCTGATTGTTTCATTTTTTCCCCCCTACTTTTAAACAGTTGAGGGGGAAGATTTTTATCAGAATAACATTCTTTTATTTGGAAAGCATTTTACACTCAGTCTACTTCATGCTGATAATATTCCCTTGTGATTAGATCTCACTTCCGTTTTGGTCTTCTGGTTGATTAAGTCATTTTATAGAGAGGCACGTTGTGGACATGATTGCTACATCACAGCTAACTGTTTGTATATTGATGTCAAATCATTTTGGAATATTTATGTAAATATTTAAGACTCATTTCGTCAATGTTGCCCTTCCATTTAATTAAAAGTGCGAGTTTAAATTTTCTTCACCTAATGTCTTTCATGATCAACTGTGGGGTTTCATCTATTTCGGTTGATTGTATCTTTCAATCAATTTACATTGGTTTCTCATCTTTCCCCATTTATTTTTTTCTAATCAACTGATTCCCGTAGTAACAGATTGGCTATATTCTTTTCCCCTGTATTTACTATTGTATTTTTATATTCGTAACCCATCATTATAGGTGCCGTTAAAAAGATTAATAGAGATAACAGAGAGACGTCCTGTTTCATGAATTTAGGACCATGATCACTCACTGCTGTAAGAAAAAGAATTGTGTTCGAATTCTATCTTTTCAGAAACATGGTTCTGTGTTCACTTACATAAGGAAAGAATGTATCTAGCGATTGATGAGTGAAGACCTATGTATGTGTGAACAAAATATCTCAAATGAACAATTGCAGAATTTCGAAACTTGGTATTTCTTTTTATGGTTCAAAAGCCATCAAAGCAAACAAGCAACTTGATTGAAGGGTTTGTTTTAATTTACAGCGATTCTCTTGAAAGAAGCGTCAACGATTTACTTGTTGGATACATGTAAATGCAAATGGGCCTATCACATATATTTGAAATATTATTCATACAAAATTGATATTTGAGTTAGGAGGGATTGCCACTAGAGTGAGCATTTATAAATAGCAGGACAGTGTATACTTTTACCACCTGTATAACATTAGGGTCCTAATTGGCAAGTTTGAAGAAAGACGGTTAAACAGAAATGCAATTCGAGACATTTTCCGTAGTAGCCTGCTTCATTTTGTGGTCATCGACCGTTTTCGGGCGTTCGCCGATCTTCAGGATGCGTTTGTCAGACACTGATCAGTGTGTAAACTGAATTTGCTCTGTGCAAGTGTGTGTTATCACACTGTCTGACAACGCATCCTGAAGATGGGCGAACGCCCGAAACCAGTCGATGACCACAAATGAAGGAGGTTACCACGGAAACAGTGGAACCAACTACCACAACAGAAATGTTATTTTATTGAAAAGATTTCTGGGATTTTAAAGATTTCTAGAAAAGTAGTTCAACTGAATGCTATCTGCATGCATATGTGCATAATCTATATTGTACATACTCGTATACATATAGAGATTTTTAGATCTCTCTATATATATGTATATATAAATTTAGATTAGCTCCTATATGTACATTATATTAGATTGGATCAGGGAAGGGCTCCAACCCAGGCACCGCATCCAGCTTATTAAGGCTTATTGTGGCAACCATATTGTGTCTAGTAGAGGAAACCTTCCCTCTTCGTGGGTCAAGAGCTTTTCCCATTAGTCCTTCTTGCAATACGATCTCCACCGGTCTCAACGCGCCAAAGATCTCATTCCGCAATCTGCCGACTGCAACGCGTCGAACACAGGTGGAAGGCCGTCTCCTCCTCTTCCTGACGGAGTCTGCACAAGTGCTCCGAGTTAATGAACCCCACCTTGTGCACACGATTTTTGAACTTACATGCTCTGTGAACAGGTCCACTGTCAGACAAATCTGATTCCTGCATAGACCCAGGGTCACTCTGGTTCTTCTCTTACACAGCCCAAGCATTACCGCCATGCTGTGTTTTGCCCCAGTGCTTACTCTAGTAACGGCTGGGTTTCCTCCGGGTCCATTCCCTCAGAGACTCCCAAGCCCTCCTTTTGGCTATCCCCAGGATAAGTTCCGGCCCAGAGACGTATATAATACAGCAGAATGAGAAAGACCTATGAATGATTTACACCACATTTTATCATAATAAATATTGAGATTAAATCGTAATAAATATTGATAACAAATCTGATTAACATAAAATATTGAAATTAACATTTTGCTCTGTTATTGTAGTTGTGTGTATAAGGTTTGGAAAAATTCTTAAGTGTTATATTCCATTAGTGCTCAAAGAGAAAGTATTGCAGTCATTTCTTTTTTGAAAATGGGTTCGGAAATACATATATTCAGATACTGTATGTTGTGTACGTGGACAATTTAGTTATCGCCAGTGGATCAGCGTAATATTTCGGTCAAAATTGATTAACCGGAAATATCAGCTTACTGATTTTGTTACCAATGGTATTTTTTTCTAAAATGACTCCAACGAATTCTCTTGAACTTGGCATTTTTACTGAATATTTTTATATCCATCTCTTTACTAGAGCCAAGTTGAAACATTTGTTTAAAGATCTAGACAGAAGGATTATTTTCTAGTTTGTTTCTTCCTTGTAATTAAAAAGTTTATAAATTTACTCATTTAATACCTTTCAACGCCATCTACTGCTAATAGAGGATTCTTTCTAACACTTACCAAGAAAAATGGATTCGAACACCGATTGTGGCGGACTGCTATAAAACATGGCGTGATTTGGGGGCCAGCGGGAATGACCCATGAAGGTGTATAGCTTGAAGCTTACTGTGAATGAAGGCAAATACAAAATATTAAAACAATCAGCGATAGGCATTCGGTTCGTTTAGGCATGACATATTTTTCATAAACTTAACCAGATAGATGGGTGCGTGCCACCCTAATGTCTAGACATCTAGATTGAAAAGAGTGAAAACATGTAAAAACGGTTTTAAGAAATGGTATAAAGCAATTCATAGATGGAATGCTCTCCGTGTACTGGCAATTCATAAGGAGTAATGCCAGATATTCCAAAAATAATTGAGAATTCACTTGATGACAAATAAATATTCTGATGCATATTTATAAAAATAAATATGACATCTAAGAGAAGGGTTTAGCGCAGAGAGAGCGCGCTGGACTAGCAACGCGTAGATCCCGAGGTCGAGACCAGCAGTACTGACATTAGATTTTCTCTTCTTCGGAGCCTAAACAGCTCACTGCTCTGTGATGGACAGTGCACTGAGTAACCTCCGGAGGGAACATTAGATCTTTCGGGACGCAGTGCAATATCCTCTATAACAATCTAACAATCTAGCATGATATCTGTTTAAAACTTTGTACAATATAATTTTTTGTAAATAAATGTCATACATTTTGTATTTTTCGTGTTTATGTTAGACGCCATTGTTGCTGATTTCTGAGTACCAAAATTATAAACTTATTTATGTTTTTATTGGAAATAAAAATCGTACCTATACTTTTTTTTTTTTTTGACCCACCTGTTTGTATTACTACGAGCCGCCACCGTTTTCTACCATTTTTGTTTTAAACACTTTACAAAAAAAAGTTAGATTTAAGGGTCAATATCAAGAACATTTATTTAGTTTGGAAAAATATCGAAATTCAAGAAAATTTCAAGTGGACGATGAGAAATCTAGTAAGAGAGATTAATATGAGCGTTTCATACCAAATTTGTATTCATTCAAAAGTCAGTTTATCAAATATAGTTAAGAGTAATTGCAGGGCTACTTATAATTCTTTATACATGTAATTATAATATATTTTACATATATGGTAATTAGACATATATAAGCATACATTTTTTTCTGAAAAAAATATTTTTAGGGTAGCGGGATAGCGGAGAAACCTAAGATTTCCTAATTGAGTACTAATTGGATTACCCGCACGTTTCTACTTTAATCAGAAAAGAATTACGCATTATAAATGAATAAATTATTGAAGAAAATTGGTTAACCTATTGTACAGCTTTACTAACTGCCCTTTTCAGATTTTCGTGATTATTTTAAAAACGCTTCAAACGATATTCATCAAATTTGGTATACCCTAATTGCTCATATATAGAAATCTATCATATCAAAAAAAACTACGACAATTTTAACATCGAAGTAGACATGGCTCCCTTTATAATTTCATTACATTAAATCTATTAACTGGTGAGGTCTAAGAGAGCTAAATATTTACTGACATTCCGACAGTTAAGAAAATTTTTACATCTGAATAGCCGAAAAAGGTTTTGTAATTGTACGGTATATTGGACTTTATATCAATCTAAAATAAAAAAAAATCAGCTTTGGTATTACGGAAGTAGATCTCGCTCCTCCAACTTAATTTTACAATATGCTGCTTCGCAATAATTTTTAAGTTAAGACAAACGCTAAACTATTTCAAATAATGACTCGAAATCTTTAAAAGGTATATAATTTGCGTTATAGAATATGGCTACAATTTTCTAATGCAGTTTTGGCATCTTTAGAAAAGTTAAGAAACAGTTAAGAATAATCTAAAAATTACAGCCTTGAGTTGTAACATTTGCAAATTATGAGCAATCCATGGTTTATCTGTCGGGCATTATTTATATTATTTTAAAATTTCAATTATCATCATTGAAAAAGTTATCCTCTTTAGAAATTTTCACTACATTTAATTTTATGTTTCTTGCGTTTTAAAATATAATAACTCATTATGTCATGAGTAAAAACTGTTTTACAATAAATTACCATCAAAAATTCCATTAAAGATACAGTTAACATTAACTGTTAGCGTAGACATTGGTTAAGCTGAAGAGGAAATGGTCTATTGAAGGCTAATCAATTGATTATTTCTATTTATTTGTTTTTGCAACACCTGGCATCAGAGTTGAGATTGCGTCAATGGTTTGATATAAGCTGGCATTTTGACCATATAGCAACAGGTTTCTTCAAGGTAGTGTTGATTAGAATTCTAAATCTCACTGCTTATCATCATTATTGTAATTTATGTACACAAAAAAAAAAAATTAACTTATTTCTTTGCCAGTATGGATTTAGTAATCAGGTCAACACTACCCAAAAGAAGAAGCGTGTTGAATATGGGCGATGAGTCGGTTTATTACACACCATCGACGAGACTACAATCGAATACCAAAGTGTTTTGCATAACAATGGCTGCGGAAGCCTAGAAGATAATAATTTTTATTTATTTAATTTAGCGATCAATGTACGGAATGCTTGGAGTTCAATGTTTCAAAAATTTGTCATTCTAAGAAGCGTGAACAAAATTTTATTATTAATTTTAAAAAAAATTTGAATTTTTTAAATTATAAAATCTTATATTTCTCAATTATATTATAAATATATATATATTTTTTTAAGTGACTATTTTCCACAATATCATGCTAGATTATATAAATGCGAATTGGTTAAAGGTAAGCAATTGGATTACGCTGCATATATTTAGTTTTTGTTAAATTTGCTTCTTCCGACGATCACAAATTATAGTTTCACCGATATATTTCGCAGTTTTTCATTTCATATTTTCTTAATCATGTTTCATAATATAACATCATTTTCCAGTAAATAAACCCAATCCAAGCATTCAATCTTATAGAAAGCTTTTCTAAAAGATATTATTTGTTCCTTTAAAAGACTGATATTGTGATTATTTCCTAACAATTTGATGAAAAATAAATGAAAATTACATCAGTAATAAGCAATCTTAATTAAAACAATTTAATGAAGAAAAAGTAGGAATATTTGAAACCTATCTTGATCCTTCAAGTTGTAACAATCCACTCTTAGATTTAAATAGAAAAAAGAGTCCTAAGAAAAGATTAAAGCGATCCTTAATTCTTATGCATGAAAAACCGACAATTTCCTAATTGGTCTGGGCTTCTTCGACCAAGTCATCTGAATCCTAACCGCAATGAAAAATTAGTTAAAGTTAGGAACGGTTATCAGCTGATGAATGAAACTCCTAAAGTCCCTTAGGTTCTGCATCACAATGGTTAGGGCAATAAATGCAAATTTTTGAATCATAATGATTCAGTAGTGGTTTGTGGTGGAATTTGTTTGGCAGCTCTTACGGAATTAATGTAAATTGAGAAAGCCAAAAATGATCAGAATATCTCTTAAAATCCTATAATACTGGTAGCTTGTAACTTGTTTCCCACACGTAAAGATAATAATTTTAATGACACTGAAATAAGGACCTATAATGTTAGCCTGTTCATGCTCCAGATCTCAAAATTCATATTTGAATAATAGAAGGAAAATCCAAAAATTGAGGCAGCTAGTAATTTAGAAATATTATTCCCAGTGCCACTAGAAAATTATTGCAAAAAATCTGGTATGAAACACTCACACGACCCTCTCTGACAGTAATAATTCTACTTCTAATTGTCTTCAAATTTACTTCATACTGAGCATTACTATAAATATGGCTGGTGGGAATATAACAGTTGTTGGGTTTTTGGAATAAGTTTTATGTGAATGTGAATACCCTGTATGGTAGCATCTCTGAAATACTTAAAGGCATTTGAAACTTAAGCTAAATTCACAGATATTCCGCAATATTCTAAAAAAAAAAAAAAAAATTATCGATTTAATCGAGGTTTATCGATTTAAGTTTAAACCTGGAATTCTAGCAGCGCATTTAATATTATCTTCATGAACTATACGCACTAAACTCGCCTTCCTTAGAGAAGTCACTACTTAGAGAAATGCTTGACGTTACTGCTCTCCAGATCCCCCCTTTTTCCATCAATATATTTTCTTAGAAAAATGATTAAAATAAAAGTGATATAAGTGCACATCTTAGCATACCCATTTTAAAGATAATCGTTGCAGCCACTTTCGCAAATTTTTAAGGAAAGTCAGATATAAGGAAGGGAAAAAAAGTTTCAGAGATTTTTTCCACGATAGCCAGCTTCTTTTTGTAGTCATCGACCGATTTTGGGCGTTCGCACATCATCAGGATGTTTCTGTCAAAACAGAATGATAACAAAAGTCGTGCACTGAGCAATGTAGTTGATACACTAATGCGAGTCTATGTTATCACATCCAATTTGTTCTGTGCAAGACTTTTGTAATCACACTGTTTTGACAAAAACATTGATGATCGGCTAACGCCCGAATACGGTCGGTGTCCACAAAGAAGTAAGCTATCATGGAAAATATTTTTGATGCTTTTCAGCCCTGCTGGACCAATCACAACAACGAAAAAAATGTTACTCAGTAATGTCACACTTTCTATTTTGGCCAATTTTGTCTAGAACTTCCGATGATTGTACCTAAATGGAATATGAAGAGTGTAATTTCTATGATTTTTCGTTTCTTACGAACCACCGTATCACATTTTCACATTACAACTATTTCCTAAAAACAACGTTTTCTTTTTTCCTGCTTATGGTAGATTGTAGATTGTTGAAGGGGATTATTGCACTGCGCCCCCCGGAGACCAGCAAGTTGTCTCTAGCTACAGACAATACCGCCCATCACCGAACAGTGAGTTGTAGAGGCTCCTAGGAAGAAAAAGTCTAAGGGCAGCATGCTGAATTCGAACCCGGAACCTCTGCGTTGCTAATCCAGCGCGCTACCACTGAGCTAATCCCTTCCTTCTCCTTCGGCTTTCGCCAGTTAACTAGGGACGGAGACCCTAGATAGTCGACTGTGTTTTCTTTGTCTGTAAAGTGTAGACTCTATTGTGTGCTGTTCTGGCGAAGTGCATTGAGTATTGAGCTGTGGTAAACCGTGGGGTCGCTACTCCCCAAGTAACTGCATGCAACCCCTTGCGGACATGCTTATGGTTACTCAAAACATGTATTTCCAGGAAAATTCAATTTCTTAAATTGAAAACCATCGCAATACCTCATCTTACAGAATAAGAGAAAGTAAAAACGTTGAATCTGTCTAGTGCCACTTTAATCGATTTGACTGTCACTTTTTAGAAAATTCCCTGCTTGCGTAGGCATACTTAGAAATAATATTACATCATTATTATAAAAAAGAGAACGGAAGTGACTATCACTGAAACTAGTTCTAAAGTAATTTTCTTGTTAGCAAGTAATTTCTAATAATCCCCTCCCCCTTCCAAAAAAAAAAAAAAATATGGAGAAGCAAGAAAATAAAAGTAAAAAAAAGACGACATATTTGCCCACCCACGGAGCTCCTCCTTCTGCATGTATTACCCCCACTCAATATTTCTTTTTGGAGTATTTAAAAATTGTATTTTAATAAGTAGCTACCATGTTAAGTGTAATAAAATTACAACCTGTCTTAATTTTTAAGATAAAGTGTACATATATGTAGATGGATGCAGTATGTTATTGTTCTCATAACTGCCTTTTTATATCGTTTCTATTAATTGTTTTCTTTTCCCACATTATTACAATTCATTAAATTTAATGAAATATTAAAACAATTAAATAAACGTTTTTATATCGAGATAATTGTTTTTTTTTTTTTATATTAGCTATTATCTTTTGCCTTGAAGGAGGAAGTGAACATGCCACTTGATATCCTTGCGGGTATCCCAGTTTAACAACTCGAAGAACACTTCCATTGGCACTATAAACAATCATAACAGACGTGAGGCTGCAAAAGTAATAGTTGATACGAATGACTTACACTCAAATCCAGTCAATCTTCGCTTACACTCACAGATCATAAAATCATTAAACAGACGACAATGTTCAATAGACAAACATAAAGAAACAAGGGATTCACAATAGTTCTGCTAGAATGCAGGATTTGGATTAGCAGCCATTATTCCAAACATCTACATTTACCTTCTTTTTGACCTGCGCCAGAATCAGTTAGATGTAGACTTTTCTACACACACCTGTTTCTACCTCACCTTTTTCCTGTTTTTTGCCTCCAATATTTCTGATGCAATCACCAATATACTTGTAGAAGTTGTTTTATGAACTTCATCATATTGTACTACGGATCATGTACTGCTATGAATCGCAATTATTGCCAATCATTGTGCTTTATACAATTTGAAAATCAAAACATAAATTTATCTGATATTGGCAGACATTTTAAGAAAGTTTTTGAAGCTTGAACGCAGTGCAACACTTAACTGTGAGATTTCTAGTGCTCAGTTCTAGTAAATATAGGAGTCATTATGATTATTTCATTAGTTTTCCTTCTTTTTTTTTATTTCAATATCATTTTAATTGATTAAATTTTCGAATGGAAAGATAAAGAAGATTCAAGTAAGAACAAAATAATAAAATTTTATTTAATCAGAAACACGCTTGATATGCATATGTTGCACTAAAAATACGTTTTACAATGTCAACCATGAATCTAGCACAGATATCTGGTGTTTGTATCTGGTGTATGAATCTAGGTGTTTATATCTACTCGGACAGCCAGGCTGCGTTGAAGGCGCTTAACCCATGTGTCTTCACTTCCAGATTGGTGTTGGAATGTTCTAAAAGACTGGAACATCTTTCTTCATTGAAGAATGTGCTTCTGGTCTGGGTGCCAGTCATATGGGAAGCTTTGGGAATGAAGAGGTGGATAGGTTTGCCAAATTAGGTGCCTCTCTCCCTTTCATTGGTCCAGAGCCTGCTGTTGGTGTGTCTTCTGGCACATGTTTGTCGGGCTTTCAGAAGTGGATGACCTCGCAGCACTCATCCTTATGGATGAGTGCAGTGGGTTGTCGGCAGTCTAAAATGCTCATTGGGGGCCCGGACGGAGCTTTGAGTAGCAGGGTCCGATGTCTTTCACGGACCTCCCTCAGACATCTGGTTGGATTCCTCACTGGGCATTGTGGTTTAAGGAGACATCTCTATATAATGGGACTCGTGCCTGACCCCTTTTGTAGAGTTTGTGAGACTGAGGAGGAAACACCCATGCATCTGATGAAGAATTGATTCGGTTGGGAGGAGATTAGGTTTAGGACTATCGGCCGGAATAGGATATCGGTAGAGGATCTTAAGCTGTGTCCTTTTAAGGTTTTGGTCCGATTTGTTCGGTCTGTTGTGAAACTTAGATGGTTAAAACCTGGGCCTGGATTTTCATTCTAGTCCCAGTGGTAGGTATTCTTTAGGGGCAGCTATATGGGCCCGAGGGGACTTTGGATAGCGTAGGGTTTACTTCCCTCCCCTTTTGTGAATAATAATAATAATAATAGCACAGATGTCATAATATCAAATCAAAATATACCTACGTCAAACTAAATAATCTCTTACAAATAAAATAAAAATTAATTGAAATTGTTAGTTAAAGTTCCAAAATATGGAACTATAAGAATTTACACACATGAAATGCTTTCCCCGATATAGGTTTTGAACAATTCAAAACTTTTTCTCTATTATACACTTTATTTGTTTGTGTCCATTTTCGCCTAAACATATAGATCGAAAGTATTTTACAAAGGAGGCTAATTGCCACTTCGTAGTCAAATAATACCGAATATTTAGGTGCATTACCAATTACGAGTACAGTTGACTCCATAGCGAATATGAAGTATACCAAGCGAATATGAAGGGATAGTAATTGATTCGATGAAATTTTTTGACTGATAATAAAGAGGATTTCAAGAAAAAAAACTATAACATATAAGGCAACTCAGGTCACTATCTTTATAGAGTCAAAGAGGCTTACCATTCGCAGTCTAGTGTTAAGCAGTTACCCACTCACATTTCATTAAGATCTCTCTTCTTCTTCTTCTTCAAGGTATTTCCCTAATTAGGGTTCCTTACACCAAGTGGCCATATATCCTTATTGTGGGCGTCGTTCGTACATAAACCACATACGAACTATCCAACTATCTCGAGGTCTGTCTCTTCTCTGCCTACCAGGGGGTTGCCAGCTAAGAGCATTTTTGGGAAGCCGTTCGTCACTCATGCGTAGGACGTGTCCATACAACAATAATTTCCATTCATGTATTCGGTCTGCAATGGTACATATCCCGTCTGCGGCCTCCCTTATGACTGTGTTAGGAACTCTATCGAGGATTGTCTTATGTATACACCTCCTCCAAAAACCCATTTCCATCGCATTCAATGCATTTTGCATCCTGGCTGTGATTGTCCATGCCTCGGATCCGTACAATATCAGACTTTCCAGTAATGAGGTATAGATTTTATGCTTTGTGGGGATGCTAATATCACGGTTCCAAATCACAAAGTGTAACATCCGTGTTGCATCTCATTTTCTCATCAAGATCTCATTTTCTTTATATTGGTCTTATACAGGCCTTCTCTAATTTAAATGAAAAAGAACAGAAGACATGAATTCTGCCGCTTAATATGGAAGTGTTTGTTCAGTACTGAAGAAAATGCATATTTTTACACAAAATTCATTGACTGCCTTAACACTGTAATTCTTCATTACAGTAATATCTATTGACTACAATTTGGAGGGAGTCCCAAATAAGCAAAATTTGATTTTATTTTGAAAATAATTGTTTTTTTCTTATGGTCTCTACAGCTCATTATTCCGTGATGGACAATGTTGTGATGGAGAGAATACTCTCCGGAGGATTGTAGTGTACGGAGAAGGTGACCTATATATTGACTCGCCTCAAGAAAAAAAAGAAAAAGAAAATAAAAGCACGTTCCTATTTGCCAGCAAAATGGTGTAGCGGGATATGACTTTAATGCCAAATCTACTAAGACCTGAAAGTACTATTGTAGCTCTCTTGATGTCAGTACACAGAATTTGGTTGTCTTATGAGTAAATTGTGTAAGAGTGTGTTATGAGTTTTGAGCTATAGTTTGCCTGTGGGTACCTAAACCAAATTAATTCCATCTACCTCTGCAGGCCCGATGTATATAATGTGTATCGAAGTATTTACATTATATTTTGAATCTATTCTTGTTATTAGGCTGGGATATGCGCAAAGGCGCAAAGTTCCCTGAAAGAAGTAGCCAACCCACATCTCTCTTCAGGTAATTTTCCACAATTATGCTAAATTGTGAGCAATTGTTAGATTGTGAAATTGTTCACATTTCAAAATCAAACTGTCATCTATAAAAAATCTGGTTGGACCTCACTTTCCAAGATTTCATAGTTTGCGAGTGAAAAAACAGACGAATGTCTTTATTAAAGTAAAAGTTTGGCCAGCCTTTACGAATGACCCTTTAGGGCAGAAATGTATAAACTCTATAAAAATGATTAATCTACTCAGACGGAGGAGCGATGATGAAGATCTTTACTATTGTGATGAAGAACTGGCGCTATCTATCATTGTGACTCCAAAGGGTGAACCTTGTTAGGAGAAATTAGTGTACCAAAATAGTTATAGAGCTGACATACAATAAATCTTCGAGCTAGCCGTGGTAGGGGCTAATTGCCCATTTTTAGTTAATTACGCTCATATGAGTACACTAATCAAGAAGTGTTCTTCCCCAGAAAGCGGGAAGAGCTCCAGGATCTTAGCGGAAATAATCACATGACTTTCTTTTACTCCGATTAGTGCAATTTATATTGTAAAAAAATGATAAACTTTCTTTAAATTTCATATGTTTCTCATTTGATCTTGAGAGAATCTTGTGTTCAGAAGTCTTTATTGGCTTTCCTAGGTATAACCTTGAAAAGCTCACTGCAACATGGGCGACATGGGTTTTTAGTAAACCACGGACGCGGTCTCTACCCAGACACGCAAATGTTTTGTGATCGTGTTCTAAGTTAATATAGTGGTGGGGAGAACAAGTACCAACCTACCAACCGAGGCTGGTAAGAAATAATTATCCCATTGTTGAAAGCGCCAATAATAATTAACAAACACATTTGAATTTTGACGCTACAAATCTTCCAACCACTTCAAAATAATTTTTTCAGAAAAAAATGTTTACAATAGAAAGGATAGGATTATATCTATGCAATTACAACTCAATGTTTAAAGGAAATCGTTATAATAGTTTGAGAAAATTACAAAAATTTCACAAACTTATTCTGTAGAATCGTACTTCCGATTAACCGATTTCCCCCAAATTTTTAATCTAGCTACGATTAAAATGCATATTATGCTAAAATAATTGGCAGAACATCACATTATACTGAAAATGAGCTACTGTTATCCCAGAAACTCCCAAAAAACGAATTTTTCCGAGAAAATGATTCAAATAAAAGTTATAGGTATTTATGTAAGTAAATGGAATACAAAGTTTAAAGAATATCGTTGGTGCCGTTTCCAAAAAATCGCCAAACACTGACAAAAAAAAAAACATTCAGTAGTCGTATTTCCGGTTGTTCAAACTCACACACACACGCCATTCGCAAAAAAAAAAAACCTCCAAACCTGTGCTTTGGGGTTAACACTCAAATTCGAAAATTTGTCACGATTGCTATAATTTATCTTAGGTATGAGTAAGAGAGAAAAGTAAAATACGTACGGTAAACATTCACCATAGTTCCTAGAATAAAACATCATTTAATTTGAAATTTAACTTCCCAGAATCCTCAGAACCACCTTCAAACAATTTGTTCAGAATAATGTTACAAAAAAATTAATGTGATAGATTTATATCTGTGCAGTTAGTTTGCCAAGTTGAAAGGAAATCATTATAGTCGTTTTTCGTAAAATCACATTTTGAGTTAACTGATTTTCTCCAAATTTGGAATATTTTCCAAGTTTTTTATATATATTAAATATAGGTTGCAGAACTATAAATTATGATAAAGTGGTACATTAAAAGAAGCATAACGCTACTGCTTGAACCGCCAAACAAATAAATTTGTGCGGGAATATGTTTCAGGTAAAAGTGGTCAGTATTTATGTGTGTAGATTGCCCGCAAGGAATATCTGTTGCATACAGTTACTTGGGGAGTAGCGCCCCCTTCGGGTTACCACAGCTCAGTACTCCATGCACTTCGTCAGAACAGTACACATGTAGTGGAAGAAGAAATGCAAAAATAAATAGTTTTGAAAAATATTTTAAATGAAATAATTTTGGCAAAAGTAATGTATTTTAGAGTCAGGTACTATAATGTAAGGTCATTGTTGCTAAAGTGACAAAAGCACAGGAATCCGTTAAGAAAATAACAATGCCACTTGGCCAACGGTTTTTGTAAGAGAAAATCCCCCGTTAGAGAGGGCATTCCTTCAAGACAGTCTGCATTCTGCTTACAAACCCATAACACTTGCTTCAGGAACCGCACTCTTAAACTCAATGTCAGTGATAGTGATTTGCCGTTATTCTAGATAAACATCTATTTTATTAAGATATAGTTTGTTATAGACATCGTAGCAGAACAGTTGTTTTTTCGCTCTCTTAGCATCAGTGCATATTAATAAGTTTCTAATATCTTGCAAATAACTTGTAGTTATTATTTCAATAGAATATATTTATTGTCAGCAGTGGTGACTACATTTTTATTTCTGATACTTCTCTCTTAAATATAATATATACTTACAAGCCCTTTTACAAAACCGCTCGTGCAACTACAAACTCACACCAAAAACATTTCACACACTACACTTAAACTACATACTCTCTACACTTTAAAGACAAGGACAAACTCACTACACAAACTAGGCTCTCCGTCCCTAGTTAATTGGCGTAAGCCAAAGGAGAAGGAAGAGATTAGCTCAGTGGTAGCAGTGTTGTCTGTAGTTACAGAACACTTGCTTGGAGGCCGGCAGTGCACTGAGAAGGCTATGGGGAGGGACAATGGATCTTTCAGGTCGCAGTGCCATAATCCCCTTCAACAATCTACCTCTATGTGTATAGATAATATAAGAAGTTTTAAAGTAAACGTTGGATCCGATTTCGTGGAAAATCGAGAAAAACTAGGAAAAAACTAGTAAGTAAATTTCGCACTTCTGGTTGTTTTTCTCGAAACTTTCGTGTCAGATGCGATGGTAAACGGAATACCATGTTTGAGCTTCTTACGATTTTTCTTCTTTTTTTTTCATGATTTTGTATACATACACGCACATGCAGACCATTTGCTAAAACAATTTTTTCGTATTCAGAGAATCTTAAAACTTGTTTTTCTGGTGATACTGACATTGTCGCAATACATTCACTTTTTAGGATTAACAAAGAAAATAATATGAACCTAATAACAAATATAAACATATTAATAAACTAGTTTATTAAAATAAACTTTAAACAGAAATAACTTGAAACAATTTTAATTTCAATTAAATACTGAAAATTTTATTTACCTTTATATTATAATTAATATAATGTTCATAATGAACAAACTTTGTTTGGCATAATAGTCAAACAAAAGTTATTTGATGGGCATATAACTTGAATTAAAATTATTTTGTTTCACTTTAATTGACTAGAGTTATTAAAGTTAAATTTAGCGTTGGTTAATATTTATTGCTAACATAAAATTACATTATGGTTAAAATTGTTAAGCATTTAATTAATATTTCTTTTAGAATATTTAATTTATAGTTGTAATATATTTTTATTATAAAGAAGTTGTATTTTTTTTTTTTTGTATTTAATATTGTAACTTCATATGCTTCAAAATTAAATAAATATTTATATCGCAGTTAATATTATTTGTCATTGAATAAAGTATTATTTAATTAAGAATAATATTAAATCATTTTCAAAAGTTAACAGCTATGAACAAGTGGGTATAAAATATATTTTATTGTTTATTTTTTTTTAAAACTTTATTGATTTTATAATTATTACTATAAAGTTTATAATTATTAAATATTATAATATATTCGTATTGAATTTTATACTCGTATACAGTAGCATGTGTTTTGTAATTTTGTTTATTTCATTCTTCAATTAAATTAGATTTCAAAAGGCGTTTATATATATATATAAAAGAAGTTTGTTTTAATTAAAAGAAGAACTTGAAAATTAATTTGGTACCGAATTAATTTAAATTGATTTGTATGTTGTTGATATTTTAAAATATATTATATTTTTTAACATTAACATATAAGGCTTTAATAGGGAAGTTTTGAATAAACATTAATTACTTAGTTTTCTAACATAATGTAAGGTAGATTATTCAAATAAAAATTTATTGTTTTTTATTTATAAATCAGTTCTTAATTTTGTATTGGTAAGTCTAAGGGGGACTCGCTCAAATAATTCTAACATTTTTGGAGTTGTATGTACTAAAAAAAATGTTGGGAAAAGCCAAATATAAGTCTAGGTTTTAACATGATTTATATGACTGTGATATTAAGATACCAAGATAGTCATTCTCTTTGTGTATTTGTTAGAGAATTCTAACGGACAAATTTTTCTTATTTCAAGTCTAATTGGCTCTTGAATTGGAGTGGTGGGATCAGTACTGTTAGCTTCTGGACGCATGACTGGCTATCTGAATGGAGTAGACAATTAGACAGCGCCTTCTTGGTCAGCCCTTCAGCAAATTTTGTTAAGGCTGGGGAAATGTACTTCATCGACAATAATACCCCCCCCCCAATAATACTTCAACAAATTAAATTTTTCTTGTCAAAATGTTTTACCTAACAGTTTATAACTGTGCAATTAGCATCAAAAGAATCTTATCCTACAGAATATCTTAAAGAAAAATCACTAGAGCCGTTTCGGAAAGTCAAATTCACAAAAAAACTCCGAAATCTATACCTACTGGAAAGTCGCACTTCCGATTAACCGATTTCCCATTGAATTCGGATTCTATCAGTAGTTTTTAAATAGTTTGTAGAATCATAGAATCTTACACTGTATTGAAGTTTTCTTTAAAGGAAAACATAACATATTAGTTTCAACAGAACCTAATTACAAATAAATTTTCCTTCAAAAATTTTGAACTTGAAAAATATTTCATATTTAAGTGATAAGCATTTATCGTATGTAGATAGTGTACGAAGTTTAAAATTGGTTCAATTTCGCGAAAAAAAATTGCGATAAACTGAAAACCAGTCAGTAATTGTTTCAACGATTTTCTTAATATATTCACATACAACCTATTCATTTAAATTCCTATTACTTCTATTTGAAAATTTTTCTAGGAAGATTGATTTTTGGGTGGTTCTGTGGTAGCCACACATTAAGCTATGCTACTATCGATATAATATCGGTGTTAATTAAAAAAAAAAATAATAAATTATAATTTCAAATGTTTTGGTGTTCATTACGTCCGTGTATTCAATGTTGTAAATTGGATGTTGAGGTTTGGTCATACAAAAGAACTCTTTTTAAATTTCTACCGACGTTTCGGCCAATTTATTGCCTTCTTCAGGGTCTGTACAATACAGACAGACTAAGATACGGTTTCCCCATCCGCTCTAACAGCCCTTTATAAACCTTGACCCATCCAATGTCCGTAATACTTGGTGATGGTATGTCACAGGTTATACTACAGTTTGTAAGTAGTTCTAACTGAAAATTTTTGTAAGTACATTTCCTAAATTATTTCCAATACTTTGCTCTTATATACGCCACATATTGTCAAAGTTTCAGTAGTTGTGATAATATTGATCAGTTCTACAATAGTTTAAAATAAATTTAAATGTGCTATACCCATCATAGATTTTATTTAGTTTATTTATACATATAGTTTATTTTAAAAAAAATTTATTTTGAAAATATTTATTTTAAGTTCATATTTTATGTTGTTTCTATTTTTTTTTTTTTTTTATATGTATTAAAGCCTTTGTACAGACCCTGAAGAAGGCAATAAATTTACCGAAACGTCGGTAGAAATTTAAAAAGAGTTCTTTTGGATGACAGAACCTAAACATCCAATTTACAACAAAATTTCAAATTTGAAGCAGATCAGTTAACAGGAAGTGCACCTTTATTTTATTGAATTTTCTCTGAAAAGGCTTTCGTCAATTTCCTTTTACTTGGTGTAATAGGATCCGAAGAGCAGAGAGAAACACAAAATTGAGAAACTCATTCGCTACCTAGACCGGACTAGAGTGGGAGACTCTGTATATATACAGCCGAGCTAGCCATACAGGGGGAGGGGAGACAGTTTTACAACAGTTTACAACGAGTCAGCAACCTACTACTACCCATTTCATCACTCAGTCTAAATCTCTCGCTACCTAATTTCTATTATACGCGTAATGTCCTGGCAGTTTGGTGTCTCTTTTTCAATATACACTGTTCAGCATTTTTCTAGCTTATTTTTCAAAAAATCCTTTCTCACTATTTTCTCTCTCTTTCTAAAACCTCTTATACTTTGTATGCTTACTTGAACTGATTAAATTTATCATTTTTTAATATAAATGTTTATCCAGAAAACCTGAGTGCGGTACTGGGGTATTGGGCATAAAGTTAAACTGCTATTACAAGCTTTTGCTAAGTTGTTGAGACAAGTGGGAACTGCAATTGTTTCAGATAAAAATACACTATCTCCTCACTATTATTTAATTGTAATGCAAGGTTTACAACAAAATTAAACTTTTCTTTAGTGATTCTGTACAAAGAAGAAACTGATGGAAATTCTGCAACGCATCCAAATTCATTGTAATTAACTGTCTAAAAAATTATATGAGACACTCATAAAAATTTATCGTAATGTAATTTCTGTGTTAAAATTGAAAATTTTCTTCCAAATTATCATTTTTACTAAATGTTTAATGAGTCTTTCAAGTATAACAATGGAAGTGGGTAAAAACAAAAGAATTTCTTTCAATTAATTATTGTAAGATGTTCAATAAAATATTAATAATAAAAATAGTTTCATTAATTTACAAATATTGAAATTTTATTACAAATTAATAAAAATCTTCAGAGAATCTAAAACCAATAAATCAACGACTTAACGACCTTGTGTGTCTTTTTTCTTTTTTTTTAATAACTCATAATTTCTCATCTTTTAATTTGAAATTCGACGTGTATCGCTTGTTAACGTTTTCCATATTCCACAGACAGTGGGAGAATGGTATTAGTAGTGGCGTGCGTTTAGAAGGTAGGCAATGAGGGGAAGTTATTTGTGATTGGATAAACGGTCCAGCGGGGAATTAATTTCTGTACTCTACCGCCACAGCACCCTTCCTCCTTATATAACATGATACAGCATAGCGCATACCTCTAGCACACTCTTGTGTTAGAATGTACACGCGTGTGTGAATGGATGGAGGGAAGAGGGGATTTCCTCATTAAACATTTACACTCGGCATGCTAATACGGGTCGACCCCCAAGTAGTCATCGCAACTGATATTACTATATATATTATACGTGTATATATATATATATATATATCGTTTATGCGTGTATATGTGTATGTACGCGTATGTGTATCTATATGACGTCCGGCTGGGTATGTATCTAATGCTAGACCATACCAACGGATGAATCTCACAAATCATAACCACACTTTTGAACAAGGTTTAGAAGCGCGGCCCGGACAAACTTGGTGGTGTATGAGAAAGAGTGAGGGGGGAGGGGAGATGCAATCTATTAAGATGTTAATGCGCGCTACATATAATACAATCTAACCACTCCACCAACCTATCACACTTCTGTTTGATGCTCTTTGTACCGCCACAATTTTCAAAGTAGGTACAAACGTCTTTCGAAAATTATGGTCTTTGTAAGTATATACTCTCCAGTATCACAATCAAGACGTATATGCAAATTATATTGTGTCTACTTTTTGCTATTATGTTTTATATGAAATATGCTCCCACTCCTAGTATACAATAATTGCTTATAATTATATTTACGAATGAAATACTCCATTTAAAATTGAATAATTTATTTTTAAATTAATTAATAATTTTAAAGTAATCAAATACGATGAATAGAACTATAGCGATAGTATCACTTCAATATTAAAAAAAAAACAAAAAACTGATGTGAAACACTCACACGACTTTCTCTTACTACAATTTACGTAGTAAAATTTTTTTTTTTTTTTTGTATTTTGAAAGGTGCATAACATCAACGGTCCTTTGCACCTGAACTATATTAACTAGACACTTTACCTTTTAATAAGCACTCTGTGTTATTAGAACAAAAAAAAAATAACAATCTAACGAAATAGATACAATCTTAACCTTTTTATTTCAATATAATACTGCTCTACTCTTTTAATTTAACTTGATTAGTTTGGCAGCTCAAAAACTAATTGATCATCAATATGGTCAGACATATTTTCTTATCATTCTTATCATCTATATTCTGATTGTTATTTACATTTTTGTCCTATGAGTATATTCATCCTTATAAAAAAAACATGCATCCTTATAAATACATCCAACCTTATAAATACAATCATCCTTATAAATACATTCATCCTTATAAATACATTCATCCTTATAAATACATTCATCCATTAAAACACAATTACACTTCTCACATACGTCTATTTACAAGAGCGTGGGAGTACTCCATCTATATTCCTCACACTCTATGAAGATCCTAAACCTATCCACATTCACACAAACATTCAAACACATGCCGGTGCCAAACCCGACACAGGCCCCACCCGTCCTAGAAAATAGTGGCTCCCGAGAAATGTTGGAAGACGTCCTGCCAGTAGCAGGAAGTCAAGACATTTGCCACCCCTGCCCGGCATTGGCTCCCCCACACTTCATTCGCACGCACATTCATACAACCTATTCCTATCCAAACTACTAAAAATAAGCATTTTAAACTTGTACAGTAAAGTGTCTATTATTAGATTAAGTTAAAAACATTTATGTCTTTAAGAAACTGCAGAGTGTTCTGTACGTTACTTTCGTTGTCGCTCAGTACGTCTGTAATACCGAAGGAAAATTAAGATTTTCCCTAGCTCTCACATACTTGGTACATTCAAGCAAAATATGCCGTACGGTTATGACGACATTGCATTCTGTGCAATTAGGTGGCTCTTCCCTTTTAAAAAGGTGGCCATGCGTTAACAATGTGTGCCAAATCCTCAATCTTGCTAACACAACTTCTTCACGACGTATCTTTCGACATGATGTCAACCACTTCTTTGGTGTGGACTTCAAACATCACCAAAGTGACACTGACTGCCTGGACTTTACACTCAAAATTGTAGAGTATGGTAGAGTGTTAAGGTAAGTTAAATGACACGTTGTGACTGACAAGTGAACTCTGTTGTATATCTATCTCCCGTCGCTGTATTTATGTAGTTTCTCCCACTCTAGTCCGAGAGAGTGATCCTGTCATTTTGTCTCTCTCTTTCTCAGCTATGGATCTTCTCTTTGGATCCTATTACACTAGTAAGATAAGTATTGAGATCATGCCAAATTTTCGAAACTGAGTTTTCACCGTATGAGGAAATGTATGTTATGTGGTCCTCGAAGAACGAAAAAATTCGTTTAGCGTCTGTGTTAATGTCTGTGTGTATGTGTGTATGTGTGTGTGTGTGTGTGTGTGTGTGTGCATGTGTGTACGTGAACAAGATATCTTAAAAACGAAACATCCAAAGAAGCTCAAATTTGATATTCCATTTATGAACACCAATTGCATTATGCAGTGGTTTCGCGCAAAATCCATCAAACCGGAAGTGCGACATTACTGATTGGTTTTTTCTTTCAGTTTTTCGCGATTTTCTTGAAACGGCTCCAACGATTTATACAAAAACACATATGTATATTATATAGTAACCCTATCGCTTTTATTTAAATAATTGTCTCAGGAAAATTGGGTTTTTAGGGGGTTCTGGGGAAAACAGTAGCGTTAAGGTTTCCTGTAAAGTACCCCTTCAGTACCATTTATGGTTTTACCACTTCTCCAATATTTTTATATACATTAGAAGATTTGATAGAGTTTAAAATTTTAAGTGAATTGTTAAATCGAAATTACGACATTACAGAATAGATTTTGGAGATTTTGTGAAATTTCACAAAAATGACTGAAACGATTAACCTTCTAAACTTTGAATTTGTACAGATATAAATCTATAGATTTTATTAGAAAGATTGCTTTCAAGGGTGTTCTGAGAATTTATGGTGTAAAATTTAAAATATTACTTGATTTCCTTTAATGTTATTAATGGCTATTTTCTGGATAACAATGTAACTACATTGAAATGAATACCTCAGCCATGGGTTCTTATTTATGTTAGAGCCCTAAATTTGTTATTTTTTTTAAACATTTTTATTGATTTTTACAACTGCAGAATTTATACACAACAAGTAAAATAGATGATGTGCGAATTATGTGTGCATTTGCTGAAGGCCGCGGCACACGACCTGATCTACGTGAACGACTGTCATCCAGCGATGGCAGCCGTAACAAACCATTAAGAATGGCGTCTCACAACTGTCCTAAGATAGTTGATTACGTAAGCAGATGATCGCGAAGCCATCGACGCTTCAGTCGTCGTGATGGGTTAGAGGGGAGAGTTGTGGTTGAGAGCGCTTGGATAAGTGGATTTGTATGAGAGGATAGTTGGGAATGGAACTTTAGATAACGGGATTTGGCTATCGCAGAAACGAAGGGAATTTTTAGGTCGTTATGGATGGTGTGATTGGAAACGTAGAAGGGAGCACTGACTATGGTGCGAAGGATTTCGGACTGTAGGGATTGAATGCGGTAAAGGTTTGAATGTCTGGCAGTTCTATATAATTCGATTCCGATAGTCCAAATAGAGGCTAATAGAGAATAATATAGTTGTCGTTTGTTATGTAATGTAAGTTTCGAACGTTTGTCTAGAAGTTTTTTTAGCATTTTGTATATGTTATTCAGTTCAGTTCTTTTTTGTCGAAAATGGGGAATCCAGGTTAATCGTTTGTCAAGATTGATACCTAGGTAACGAACTTTTGTGGCGGCTGGTAAAAGAATATGGTTGAAATAAATAGGAGGAAGGGTTTTTCGATTTAATGTGAAGACTATGTAATTAGGTTTGAGTTGATTCACCTTTATTCTCCACTTTCGGAGCCAGGGTTCAACGATGTTGAGATGGGATTGAAGATGTCTAGCTGACATGACCGGATCATTATGAGGGGATAGGATGGCCGTATCGTCGGCGAAGGTGAAGGTGACCGTATCAGAATGTAGTGGGAAATCAGCAGTATATACTGTGTAAAGAAGGGGAGCGAGTGTGCATCCTTGTGGAACGCCAGCGTGAATAGGAAATATGGGAACAAATGAGGTTCCTTGGACAACCATGAAATGGCGATCGGCAAGATATGATTTGAGGATGAGGTAATAAGTGGAAGGAAGGATGCCTTTAAGTTTCCACAATAGCCCTAAAAATAATTTCCATTTTTATAGAAAATTGTCAATTTTGTTATTATAGGAAATCTGCAATATGAGAAAGTCGTGTGAGTGTTTCATAGATTTTATTAAGCACTGCAAATTTCTGGCGTAATTGGTTTGGTCTATGGTTTATTAATGTTAAATAGTTTTAATTAGAATATTAAATCAATTCAGTAAGGGTTAATTACAAAACCATATACATAATTCGCTATATTCCATCTAATAAAAGATCAAAATGAAATGACAAGGTAAATTTAGGAGAACATTAAAACAAATATGGGAATAATTAGGTATTAAAATATAATATTATTGGTTGACTTTGTTTTTTAATTTAGTACAACAGGAAACAAAAAATATATGTTGGTAATTTAAAGCCGGAAATAAAGATACTTGATCTATTCCAAGATATTTGTCATTCTTTCTTATTATTAGTGTTAGAACAGTTTCACTGCCAGCACTTGGAGAAGGGTCTCTCACTCTCTCTCTCTCTACTTTTTAATCACTTTACCCATGAAAAACGAGGTACTCCCCACCATAGAGTAGATGGAGCACTGATTAGTTCTAATTTTAAACAATGAAAGCTGAAAAAACGCCGTCCAATCCTAGTAAGTTCTCTCGTCAACAGTTACGTTCCCCACCTTACCGTTGGTTGATATGAAAGAACTAGTCGGGCCTTCTGAGTTATTGGATACTAAATGGCTGTCAGCCACTTTAGTAACGTTCTCCAGTTGAGTAACAGTTGCCATTGACGTTCAACTAAACATACCTTTAGTATACGAAAATTTTACCTATAATAAAATAAAGTTTTTTAATCAAATTTTACATTTTTTACAATAGACAAACTAGTTTTTAGTGATCACACCTAGTGTTGTTCTGACAAGGGAAATGTTTCCTCAATTGAATGATTAATTTTCCTAGTGGATTTCATCGAAATCAATGAAATAAGCACGATAAATTTCAGTAACTTTTTAATTAACCAGTAACATTTATAACTATGAATTCTGATTTTTTTTACATTCTTTTACAAAATTTTTTGAATTTGCGTCATGGATTTGTAAAAATAAATTTTTATATAGGGGCACCAAAAATCCAATTATCAAATCTCTTTATTTTCTCCTACTCCTAAGAATAAGACGAAGTATTGGGATCGTGTCAAATTTTCTAAAATTGAGTTTTCTTCGCGAATACATTTTTTGAGGTCCCTTAAGCATCAAAAAAAAAAAAATATTTTTCCAGCGAATGGTCTGAATGTCTGGATGTGTGTGTGTGTTTGTACAAAATATCTCTTCCAGGAGATCTCCTTTTATAAACCTTGACCCATCCAATGTCCGTAATACTTGGTGATGGTATGTCACAGGTTATACTACAGTTTGTAAGTAGTTCTAACTGAAAATTTTTGTAAGTACATTTCCTAAATTATTTCCAATACTTTGCTCTTATATATATGCCACATATTGTCAAAGTTTTAATAGTTGTGATTTAGTTTAATATTGATCTGTTCTACAATAATAGTTTAAAATATATTTAAATGTGCTATAATAATAATAATAATAATAATAATGTATATTTGAAATAAAAAATCGTTTTACAAAAATACAATAGTACAAAAAAAACAAAATATACTTAGACATGGAATTTGTATTCCGTCTGTCAAGTCTGCTTATCAAGTGTTACTATATAATAGTCAAATATTAAATGATTGCACAAATAAGGAGAAACAAAGGACAGGTATAAGGATTTAAAAGAAAATACAATAACTCTTGGAAATAAGAATAAGTAAACAAAGCCTTCTAATTAGTAATAAAGTTGAGACAATACAAAATGGAAAAAGACACCTCAACATACCGTGGGCAAATAATAAACATATTTCAAATCAAAAATAGTCAATTGTTTTAAATGTATTTAAAAGTTAAATTCAGAAATTAATTCACCCCTGTACTGCACTGAATGTTTTACATATTTTACCAGCTTTGGCCAATCTGCACCATTCAAAATATCTATTATTTCATGTTTTGCCAGGGTTGTTTTACCAAAAATTCCGAATCTAAATTCCGCTAATACAGGACACCTAGCCAAAAAATGTAAAGTGTCCTCTTTTTCGCCTAAATTACACAGTGAGCATAGCTCCCTCCCATTAACTCGCCACTTTTTATAATTCAAATTAAGCAGCTCACATCGTGTTTTGCAAATCCAGCGCACTGCATACAGATCCTTTATCTCTCTTAAATAATCTTTACCATTTTCTGAGCTACATATTTCCGCATACAAGGGACTGTATACTGATTGCCGGCAACTTTGCAGATTGTACTCTTTTTCCCTTTCTTCTATCGTAAGTCTCAAACGCACTAACTGTTGCGATAAATTGGCAACATTTTCAATAGAGACGGGGACTTCATAATAGTGAGCTAGTTCACGCAGTTTGCTATACCAGAATGTATTTTTCTTAATTACCTCTTTCGCTAAAATGAATGGGAGACGGTGAGGCGGCATCTCTAAAACTTTTAAAATATAATCAAAATGTAATTTTAGAGTAAAAGAATAAATAGGTTTTATACCAATCTCATTTAAATGTGCTATAACATAGAACATACTTTTTATTTAGTTTATTTAAAAAAAAAAATTATTTTGATATTTATTTATTTTAAGTTTATATTTTATGTTATTTTTCTATTTTCTTTTTTTTATTTGTATTATAACCTTTGTGAAGACCCTGAAGAAGGCAATTAATTTGCCGCAACGTCGGTAGAAATTTAGAAAGAGTTCTTGTGTATGACCGAACGTCAACATTCAATACAACATTGAATACAGCGGTCGTAACGAACACCAAAATCGTAATATAATATATTTTTACCTTGAAGTATTTGTAGAATTTCAAAATATAAAAATCGGTTAACTAGAAGGGCAATTTTACAGAATGTGTTTCTAAGTGTTTTTTTTTTTAATTTTCTCGAAAATGAGTGTTAAAATTTCCTTGAGTATTAAAAATACTAACTGCAAAGATAAAATCCTGTCACTTATATTTTTTTTTTTTTTTTTTTAGAGGGTTTAAGGTGTCTCTCAGTCACATAAAATGTAAACTTCCCCCATGCTTTCCTACATGCTTTATTAATATAGAGGACGCTCCAATATAATTAACACTTTGTTATACATGAAAACACCTTCCATCTTTTTTATGACAAGCCTAATCTAAATGTCCATCTGTAAACATTAAAATTTTAATGAAAATTTGTTCATTAAATTGTATTAATTGAAATTGTGAATATTTCACAGCAGATTTTTTCAGCGAGTTACCAGCTAAGTAAATAATCAGTGTGATCTTTTAATATTACATTCTCCTTCTTACTCCTAGCAAAAAAAAGTATTGCGGTCATGACAAATTATCGAAATATTGTTTTTATAGAAATTCATGAATGAGTGTGTGTGTGTGTTTTTTTTTTTTTAATCTTTATTATCTTTTATATCTTTATTACCATCATGCTCCGCTCATTTAAGCACTACATGAAATTTACAAAATATTAATACATGCATAAAATACACATTACAGCTTACATTTAAACTGAAATACATATTTCTGCGGACAAAATTACATATTATGAACATGGCTGTTACATGAAAACTTTTAGAATTATTTACACTTATGTAAAAATAGTACGAAATATTAAAGTGCGGTTATACGATTAATAAAGGAAATTCACATAATTAACTTGATTTATAACAATAACTATTATAGATACAATATTAACTTCTCTTTTTCATTTGTCTATTTTTTTAATTTTATTATAATTTTTTTTTTTTTGTTTATTTATTTTTCATATTTATTATTTTAATATATATTATATTTAAATTTTTATTTATTTATTTGTTTGTCTATTATTTATTTATTTTATATTTCATTTTATTATTATTATTACTTCAATTATTCAAGAAGTAACATTACTATTGTATATGAATGTTATTACTCTTTTGACATAATTATTGAAGTGTGCAAAGAAACTTGACTGAAGCAATGAAGAATTCTGGGGAGGCCAACACTCGGCCTGAGTCACCACCTGCTGTATGAGTAACCATCTCGCCGTCTAACTAATCTAAATGTCTATCTGTAAACATTAAAAATATAATGGAAATTTGTTAATTAAATTGTATTAATTGTAAAGAGAAAGTGGTGAGAATATTTCAGTGTGTGTGTGTGTGTGTGTGTGTGTATGTATGTGAACAATATATATCTTCAAAATTCCAAGCATGGTAAAATTTGACATTCCGTTTAGGTTCCATATAACAAATGACACGATATTTTAAGACAAATTCTATCAATAGAAATTTTGAATTTTTTTTTTCTTTTCTTTATTGTCAGTTTTTCCCATTTTTTTTTTTTTCGAAAATAGCTCCAACTATTTTCTTTAAATCACAGATAAATGTCTACATTCTTATCAGAAATGGTTTTCCAGGAAAGTAGATTTGTGGGGGGGGAGGGTTGTTGAATGGGTGAGGTAACATTGAATTTTCCTCTAAACTACCACTTCAGTTCAATATATGTTTCATCACTTGTTCAATATTATGGCATAATATTAGAATCAGTGCTAGAATTCCAAATTTTCAAGAAAATCTGATAACCGGCATTGCGACTTTAATGAATAATTCGTTTTTGAGGTTTTAGGAAGTTTCTTGAAAATGACGCAAAACGTTTTCATTTAAACTTCGTTATGCATACATACATACGTACGTAAATTGTATTTGAAATATTTTCCCGGGAAAATCGATTTTTTTTGTGGGGTTCTGAGATCCTAGAAGCACCAAGCTTTCCTCTTAAGTAACTTTTCGATAGAATGTATGGTACTACCAGCTACACCAACATTGAAAGCATAGATAGAATTCCACATAAACAGAATTTGAAGATCAATAACTGGTAGTACAACAGTAGTGTGGAGATTTTATAGGGTTGAACCGAGAGAAATGTTGAAGATAAAATAATTGCACTGACTAAAATCGTTATATTAGCTGAGAAACAAAGTACTGCAAGGATATTACAAAACTGATATAGAAAACTGGTAGCGATAGGAATGGCTGACTGAACTGGCAGAGTGTTGAATGGTGAGGTTTTCTTGAAGACTGTTTTTATAAGACTGAATTGTAGATTGACTCTCACTAGCCCTTATTATATACTTGCTGAGAACTGCCCCTACTTCTCTTTCCAGATCACCCTAGAGGTTGAAGTAGGCAGATTTTGATCTCCCCTAGGTAGTGAATTTTAATAGCTTGGTAGGGAGATACGTTACGCCTTATTGGAACTAGCTTTGGTTTGATGACGTGGGAGTTGGCTGGATTTTTTGGCTGTAGGCCGACAAGCCGCTGGCAATCCATTAAAACGGCTTTAGAGAGGATGATTCTGAGTTTTTTGAATTTTTTTCGAAAGCTGTGTAATGACATAGCAATGTCAAAGCCTTCACAAAATATAACAAAATGAAAGAATAATTTATAACTACGATAAGCACCGATAAAGCCTGTCTATTGAACAGAAGCCACCTGGTCTTTGAAAGTCGCCGATGGGCGACCAAATCTGGCCACTGGCCTGAATCACTGGTCGCCGACCTAACCAAGGTCGCACGCTACTAGAGATGTCTTAGTGTGAGAACTTACTTACACACTTGACAGTGTGTGAGTAAGACTAATATAAACTTCGCCCCACTGGAAGAGGGGATCATTATATCATCATCATTATACCAGTAGCCACATTATTATATCAGTATCATTTTACAGCAGCAGTTATACTTGAGTTCCGAGCGCGTCCCTATACAAGGTTTATCTTATAATTATTTTCATAGTTGTGCATATTAGTTTATTTGTTATAATAATTTTAAATTGTTTGTTATTTAACTCTTAAAATTATTTATTTACTTTTATCAAATCATATTAATTGTAGTTACCATTAGGCTCATTCAAATTATTGTTAAAATATATTCTATTTTATAAATTCAGTGTTAGTAATTCAAGATATAACTCTCTAAACTAACTTCGCCTAATAAATCCCTCTTCAAGACATCTAACTTCATACCTCAGGAATCACGACAATTGATTCCACTACAGCTGCTACAACGATTTCGTTTAAACTTGGAATAATAATAGCATAGACACAAATGTACACTTTTATTAGAAAATTGATGTTAACACTTCTGAGGAATATGTTATGTTAAGTTACCAATGTGTTATTAGAGTGTGTTCAATTGGCGCCGTCTTCTGATTGCTATGAAACCAGTTGAAGTACGCTTGCATGGGTAAGTACATGTAAGTAATATATATATATATATATATAAGCACACATTTTTGTATTTATTTTGAAAAAATAAAACATCAATTAATTAAATGATTAATTAATTAAATTATATTTGTACAACTAAGTAATAATTTCCGGTTTAAGGAAAAATTTGTCAATTTTAATGTAATTAATTGCAATAAGCGGTGTGAATGTTTGCAGATTTTGGTGGTGGGGGGTTGGGAGTATTGTTTCAATAAATAAATTATAATTTCATTAGGTCATAACTACATAAATGAATACGAGTTTATTCAGTTGTAACTTCCAAAGTACGTGTGTGTCTTACGTGCCTTTGGCATCTCACAGGGGATTATATAGCTTCTTAGGTGGCCCACACATTTATATCTTTAACTAGTTTTTTTTCCCCCCAAGGAGCCTTTTTTTGGTCTAACTGGGTCATTTGTTTGAGAAACACAATATTTACAAATGTAAAACAAAATTAATATTTTGTAATATTATACTGATATTTACGAAAAAATAAAAAAGGAACTGTTCAAAAATGCAAAATATCTATATCCATTTATAGAATTATACATTAAAGATAATAAATTGTATAAATAAATACAGCTTACATTAAATGCGTAAAATTCTTGGAAATATTTTTAAATAGCTATTGAACTATACTCTTAAACTTAGTAGTCGCTAAGAACGACACTTTATTATAAACTATTATTAAATGTCTATCTGTCATGCTAATTTTGTCGCTTTTCATTTAAAATGGTATGGAAAGAACTTTAAGAAACTTGGCAATTGTTTTGTCTAAATTGAAATTAATTATGGACTTTGCTGAAAGATTGAATAGAATAGAGAAAAGGTTCTCAATCTCAAACATTCAGTTTTTTTTTTATCTATGGATGAGATCTAATAATAGAGTTTCAAATATATTCGTAATACACATATATATTTCCAATTCTAAAGAAAAGTTAATACGTATTACCACACAAGAGGAGTGACAACTGCCACTTATTTATTAGAGAGGACGGAAATAGTAGAGAAATAATTCAATTATAATAAGTAAACTTTTAATTTCCTAGATCGAAGTAATAAGCTCTGACATTCACTATTATGTATAAAAAGTATTGTTATTTTTCTTATTACTTTCATTTACAATGTTGATAAGAGGAACTATTGCGATCGTATTAAATATTCGATTTAGTTTCCACCGGAAATATACGAGTTTAGAGGTCCAAAAACAAAATGTGGTTTTTATAAATTGGTATTTCCATGATATTTTTTTATTTTATTTTTGTTACTTTCTTCATGCTCCGCTTTATTAAAATTGACATCAGTTACAATAGTCATATTACATAATTCAGCATTATACTAAGAGAATTTAAATAAATCGAACGGCCATTACATTATATAATACTTCCAAGACTCTTCTCTATAACTAAATCAAATATACAAACATTTTCTACAAAGATAGAATCAAAAGCAGAAAACTGATGTCAGATACAATAAATAAATAAATAAATAGATAAATATATAAATTCACCAATCAGCTCGTTGAATATAATGCTATTTTTTTTTTTTAAATATATTTGTCAGCATGCTCCACTAAAGTATTACATGCAATTAAATACAGATCATTAACTATTTAGGATTTGATTGTTTAGTATAAGAAAAAGTAACTTAATTGATGCGACACATTTGTACAATTATTCTGAATACGTCAATATTATCATTAATGTTATAAATTTTTGAACACAATTGTTCTACTTCTTTGTATAGCCTGCATTATAAGAATTATAAACAAGAGTAAATTGTTGAGGTGGTAGGTTCTCCAGAGCTGGAAAGCATCAGAGACATTTTCCGTGGTAGCCTGCTTCATTTTGTGGTCATCGACCGGTTTCGGGCGTTCGCCCGTCTTCAGGATGCATTTGTCAGACAGTGTGATAGCACAGACTTGCACAGAGCAATTAAAAAGACCAGTCAGTGTATAAACTGAATTTGCTCTGTGTTATCACACTGTCTGTCAAACGCATCCTGAAGGTGTGCGAACGCCCGAAACCGGTCGATGACCACAAAATGAAGCAGGCTACCACGGAAAATGTCTCTGAAGAGTAAATTGAAATCCTATGAATTCAAGTAAAAGGGGACAAAATTTAGCCATTTCCGTATACTTGCAGAAATATATAAGTATATATAATTTGTATTTATTTATTTATTAATTTTTTGTATTTTTACTTTCTCTTACTCCTAGTAAGAGGAAGTATTGTAATCGTGTCAAATTTTCGATATCGAGTTTTCACCGGAAATATCCGTTTTGAGGTCCCCTGAGTCCAAAAAAGTGATTTTTAGCAAATGGTCTGTGTGTGTGTATTGTGTGGTGTGGTGTGTGTGTCCGTGTGTCCGTGGTGTGTATGTATGTATGTGAACAGAATAGCTCAAAAAACGAAAAACCGTAGAAAGTTGAACTGATATTCCGTTTAGGATCACCGTGGGATCTGACACTACGTTATCTGTCAAAATTCCTCAACCGGAAGTACCACTTTACTAGTTAGATTTTTTACTTTTTTGCAATTTTCAAAAAATGGCTCCGACGATTTTCTTTAAACTCAAACATCAACCACACATACAAAGAGCTACAACTTTTATTAGAAACATTTCTCCGGGAAAATGCACTGAAGGGCACTTTTGGGGGAGGGGTGGGGTTAGGTTTCCATCTAAAGTGCTATTTCAGTTTATTAGACAATTCTGCCATCTAAATAATGTTAATTAGAATTAAATATGTTGTTGAAATTCTGAGTTTGAAAAAAATCGGATAACCGGAAGTGCGTTTACTTTACCACTTTACTAAATGATTTATTCACTTTTTCGCAATTTTCTCAAAAATGGCTTTGACGATTTTTTTGAAACTTCGTAATAAACTAAACATGCAAAGATCTACAACTTTTATCTAAAACATTTCTCTGGGAAAATTCTTTTAAGGGCACTTTTAGGGGAGGGGTGGGGTTAGATTTTCATCAAAGTGCTATCTAGTTGATTATACAATTCTATCATCCAAACATAATTAGTTAGAAATAAATAGATGGCTTAAATTCCGAGTTTCAAGAAAATTAGTAAACCGGAAGTGCGCTTTTACTGAACAGTTTTTCAGTTTTCGACGAATTTCATTAAATTTGGTACACAAACTATAAAATTTGTCAATTATCATTTTGAGAACTGGAGTAAGAGAAAGTTGTGTGAGTGTTTCACACCAGATTTTTTTATTTATTTATGTAAGTGGTATTTGTGTGTGGGGGGCGGGAAGGGGCAATGGTGTTTAGTGTTCGGTCAATATAACTCAAAAACGAAAAATCGCAAAAAGTTCAAACTTGATATTTTATTTAAGTGCTATTAAGGGACCCGGACAATAAAGTTTTGAACAAAATTGATCAACCAAAAGTACCACTTTTTTACCGAATAGATTTTTCATTTTTTTGTTTTTTTGTAATTTTGTCGAAAAAGGCTCAACGCCATTATGCACATAGTGCTCCATATAAGGGCAAAATAATCGCTCTTTTTTACATCGTAAAGATTAGAATTTAATTTTTCCAGAAAGATAAGGAATTTAAAACTAATTTTTAAATGATTGTTATCTAATGATATGTTAGAAAATTTGCTATCTTAAAAAAATGCAAGAAAATCTAAAAAAGGGCAGGCTGCAGATTAGATAGCATAGTGGATTTATGGAAGTTTACAAGTAACTATTAATCCATGGAATGTATGTAAGACCAGATAACTGTCTAATTACATAGAACATGGAATAGAAGTAGTTCTCTAACAAAAAACTATTTACTATCTAAAAAACAAAAAAAAAAAAAAAAAATCCAAGTAATAATTTTATGTTCAGATGATTAGCTTGTATGTAACAAACAATTTTGTAACTGTATAATTTTATTTATGTAATTATTTAGAAGTTCAAGTTGAAATTACTGAAAATATTTCCATATTCTATTTAACTGTAATAGTATTTGTAACGGTTGCTAGTAACAGCTTTGTAATACGTCATCCTTATTCAACTTTAGAATTTCATTTGTTAGAAATTAAATGAAACAAACAATATTTGTAATTAAATCTACACTATCAAAATACTGATTAAAATATTTCAGTTGTCTTTGGGAAAAATTAATTCAAAACATAAATTTTAATTATGACATTTTATTATGACATTTCAAATGAAAATAAATAGGTGTTTATTGATATTATTTAGAAATAAAGAAATTAATAGATAATATATTGTTTTAGTAAATTAAGCATAAATAATTAACATCATCTGCATAATCGATCCACAGCCACCTACTCTGCAGTATGAGAAGGATGCACATGGAGTCACTGTTCTCTAACATGGGCGAGCTTAGTACTTCTCTAGTCAGAATGCTTCCTTTACCCTCCCATTAATCTGTGCCTTCTTCTGACACACTTGATCTTCATTTTCGACTTGGACGTTGCATTAGCTCGATTAGGTAATATGTACAAATATAATAAGTGTCCTTATGATCTCAGTTGGTTTTGTTCTATGATATCAATGGGCAGGTTGGACCTAATATTGTTGTGCCCTAGTTTAGTATAATTTTAGTATAATACCCTTAGTATAGTTTTGCCCACAACTTTTCTAAAACACCTCATCTTTATGGCCCATATATCTTGATTTATGTATTATTGATAAGTTCCAAGCACACAGGAATATGTGAGTTTTTGGAGCAAAGGACAATTTTTATCTTCTTTTGACAATCCCCTTTTTACCAGGAATCGCTTATAATGGACTTTAACAGCTATAGCTATCCCGTTCGGTTATTTCGCTGTGTGTTACTCTCTCTCACTCGCTCTCTCTCTCTCTCTCTCTGGTAATTGAAATATCATGTGTTCCATTAATTCGCCATTTATTCTAATACATTTATTCATAAATGTTCTATTGGAAAATTAATAAAAAACTAAAAAATCTGGTGTGAAACACTCACATAACGTTCTCTTACCCCTATTCTCAAAATTATAATTGACAAATGTTTGTGTACCAAATTTGATGAAATTCATCGAAAACTGAAAAAAACTGTTCAGTAAAAATGCACTTCCGGTTTACTTATTTTCTAGAAACTCGGAATTTTTGAATTTTTTCTAATTTCTTTGTTTGGATGGTAGAATTGTGTAATCAACTATGATAACACTTAAGAGGAAAAACTAACCCCACCCCTCCCCCTTAAATGAATTTTCCCAGAGAAACGTTTTAAATAAAAGTTGTAGATCATTGTATGTGTAGTTGATACAACATGTTTGAAGAAAATCGTCGGAGCCATTCTTAAGAAAATTGCAAGAAAGTAAAAAAAATACCAAAAGACTGAATAAATACATTTTAGTAAAAACGCACTTCCAGTCATCCATTTCAAACTCGGTATTTCAACAACACATTTAATTCTAATTATATTATTTAGATGATAGAATTTTATAGTAAAAACTGAAATAGCACTTTAGAGGACAACCCACCCTCCCCCGTTCACCTAAAAGTGCCCTTAAATACATTTATCCGGAAAAATATTTCAAATAAATATTGTAGATCTTTGTATGTGTAGTTGATGCAAGAAGTTTAAAGAAAATCGTTGGAACCATTTTCCGGTTGAGGAATTTTGACCGCTGACATACTGTCAGATCCCATGGTGATACCTAAACGGTGATATCAAGTTTGAACTTTCTACGATTTTTCGTTTTTTAACTATGCTATTCACATGCATACACAAACAAACCATTTGCTAAAAACCACTTTTTGGACTCAGGGGACCTCAAAACGGATATTTCCGGTGAAAACTCGATATCGAAACTTTTGGCACGATTACAATACTTCTCTTCTAGGAGTAAGAGAAAGTAAAAATTTACTAGAAACAGCAACTGTCATATAGTATAGTCATGTAATGTCATAGCATAGCACACGCTCTTAGTTGGTTGTGAAATCATGTGGCGGTAGTTAAGTTTTACTAAATTAAAGAAAATATTTGAGATTATAGCACTACTTCCTTATAATACTAAGAAAATTATAAATCATAAAAAATGTAATACACTCTTTTAAATACATTGTAGATGTAACAAATATTACAAATATTTGTAGATTTACCAAACAAAGAGAAGATTGAAACATTTTTTATTTGTATTTGTTCTTCATCTGTATGAATTTCTTTTCCCTGCCTTCCATTTCCAACTTTACTTCAACATTATTCAAAACAATTTGACAAAATTATACGTATGAATCGGAACATGTCATAGAACACTTATTAATTTTTTTTAATAAGTTTTTTTTTTTTTTACACTAATGTTTACAGCTTTAAACCAGCTTAAATATACTAATTATAAATTCTGAAAAGAATTACTTAATATTTTTTTTAAGTAATTTAAATAAAAATTAAATATCACTAATATAGCAAAGGTTCATTTTAAATATTCCCTCTTCATTAATCCAAATCTTTCCTCGCACAATCATTGTCGCTGGGTTCAAGCTTCGACCAAAACTAGGTTTCGACCAAATATATGACTGAACTAGTTTTTATGACTGTGAAAAAACATTACTTTTGTGCTAAATATTGCATTTTTGCCGGCAGCACTTGAAGCAACTAAAGAAAAAAAAGAGAAGTTCAACTACTATTCAAGAAGCGTAAGATTAGAATTTTTTTCTTAATGAAAAAAATGAAAGATAACTGCCTTCAGAAAAGGTTTCATTAATATTACCACAGTACTGTAGGATTTTATACTAGAATTAGAATGTAACGATAGAGCTGTGTGTGCCAATGGCCATAGGATGTTGACGTGACTTAAATTAGGGAAAGAAATTTGGTGTGAAACACTCACACAACTTTCTCTTACTCCAGTTTTCAAAATTATAACTGACAAATTTTATAGTTTGTGTACCAAATTTAACGAAATTCGTCGAAAACTGAAAAAACTGTTCAGTAAAAGCGCACTTCCGGTTTACTAATTTTTTCAAACTCGGAATTCCAACAAGATATTCAGTTCTAATTAACATTATTTAGATGGTAGAATTGTCTAATAAACTGAAATAGCTCTTTAGATGAAAACCTAACCCCACCTCTCCCTCAGAAGTCCCTTAAATGAATTTTCCAGGAAAAATGTTTCAAATAAAAGTTGTAGTTGTTAGTATGTTTAGTTGATATACCAAGTTTGAAGAAAATCGTTGGAGCCATTTTTGAGAAAATTGCAAAAACGGAAAAAAACATTTAGTAAAGTGGTACTTCCGGTTGAGGAATTTTGACAGATGGGTCAGTCAAACCCTTCCTTACAATCAGATTGTAATTTCAATCAAACCCTATAATTTCTCTGGACTATCAAAGAGACCGTACAAAATTACCCTGATGGGAAAATCGGATTAGCTATTGACCACAATGTCTCTAGTCAAAACTTTCCTTCGTTAGATTATTTTAAAGCAAATAATAGGCATCAACCAGGATGAATATTGCAGTCGAAGTATACCTTGTTGTTGTAATTTAACAGTAGGTCACTGTCGGGTCCCATGGTGATAACTAAACGGAATATCAAGTTCGAACTTGATGCTGTTCACCTACATACACACCCACACAGATATACGCGTGCACGCGCGCACACACACACACAGTCGCTAAAAACCACTTTTTTTGACTCAGGGGACCTCAAAACGGATATTTCCGGTGAAAACTCAATATCGAAAATTTGACACGATTACAATACTTCCTCTTATTGGGAGTAAGAGATAAGAGAAAGTAAAAAAAAAAAAAACGTTAGAAGCTAATTAATAGTGACAGCATTGTAATTATTTTTTAATCTTTTAGAATTACAAAAACCTTATGCTGTCGGGGATTGTTGTTAACATTATTATCACACTGTTGTAGGAAATACCAGTTTTACTAGTAGCCATAAATTCAATGCATAAAATTCTCTTGTATTCAATTTATAAAAAAAAAAAACGAATATTTAACAAATAAAAATAATTTCAATCAAACCCTATAATACCTCTGGACTATCAAAGAGACCGTACAAAATTACCCTGATGGGGAAAATCAGATTAGCTATTGACCACAATGTCTCTAGTCAAACCTTTCCTTCTCTAGATTATTTCAAAGCAAATAATAGGCATCATCCAGGATGAATTGTGCAGTCGAAGTGTACCTTATCAAACAAGAGTTTTACAATGAAGCACCATCATTACAAGTCTATAATTATTATAAATAACAAAATCTACTGCTTGTTCAGTTCACTTATCTGTTAGTGAAATAATGTAATGCATAGTGTAATTTAAAATGCATGTTGCTTGTGTGTTGATGGTAGTTAAATAACTAAACAAACTAGTGTAAGCTCCTATGTACGGTAGTGTAAAACTGGTGCAGTTCACATCTAACTTGTTGTAACGTTTTATGTAAGCTGGAAGTAATTTCAGCCTCTATATGTGGGTTCAGTATTTATAAATTTAGGGATAAAAATATTATATTAACATTACTTATGACATAGTTGTGTAGATAATCAATCTCTTAAATGATTCATTACAGTTACTCCTAGATTATAAATATGAAAAATTCTAACCTCAAAACGATTGTTTGAAATTACCAAACAAAAAAAGAAAAAAAAAAACTTAAAGGAAAAAAAAATTGATAATTGGATGAATGTGGAGTATT
This sequence comes from Triatoma infestans, assembly GCA_011037195.1. Classification (NCBI taxonomy): domain Eukaryota; kingdom Metazoa; phylum Arthropoda; class Insecta; order Hemiptera; family Reduviidae; genus Triatoma; species Triatoma infestans. The sequence continues at coordinate 67,247 of JAAEAF010005267.1, forward strand.
GCAGCGCTCAATACAGCACGTCCCCAATCATTCTTGACCTCATCCCGTCGCTCCACTAACCAAAACTATTAACCTGTTCAGCTGAGCGGTTAACAAGACTACCACTTGCTTTTGTTCAGATATTTCTTATAAAAGATTTCTAGTATTTTCCATTATTAAACTAAAAATCCACTAAAGTCAACTGCTTTTTAACTACTCTACACTTCTAAGTTGTTAATAACGAACTATCTTTTAAAAGAATAATTATAGGAAATAATCACAAATAGGAAATCACTTCTAGTTAACTCTGTAAGTGGTAGGGATTTTTTCAAAAAAAGGTGCGGAAACTTTTGAGTTTTAGTTGATAAAAAGACTTTCGAAGCAGACTGATTTTTGTATTTATATCAAGTTATTTTATTAATTTGAGTGTTTAATTATGAAATATACATCAGGTTGCATTAAGTACTTGTGTGCCCATCTTTAATATACAATAATCCCACATGATTATCCGATTGTTTTTTTATAAACAATTCCTCTTACAGCTATCAAAGAAAATGTTGAGTTGTATCAGATTTTTGATTGATTGATTATTGATGTTTTAATTGGAAATTTAAATGTTCATATAGTTATTTTTCTTTGTATGTAGAAATACATGTTCAGCAATATATTAATTATACACGGTCATCCAAATTCAAATTCATGTTACATTTATATTTCTGTCTTTATATGTTATAATCACAAAAAAACAATTTTTTTGTATTTCAATATTCATCTTGAAACAAATAATCATTGGTTGCTTTTTTTGGAAAACACTATAATGGATTGCCGGTGGGTGTCTTATCTGCAACAAAATCATAAGGTACATGTTTCAGTACGTCACATGAGGCATGACATCTCCCCTTATCACAGGCTATTCCAATTCAAACCGTAGAAGAAATCGAGATCCATTTACTTTTTGAAAAAATCCCTACCACTTACAGAGCTAACTAGAAGTGATTGCGGAGTCCTTATTTCCTACAATTATTCTTTTAAAAGACAGTTCGTAATTAACAACTTAAAAGCTGTTGACTTTAGTGGATTTTTAGTTTAAGAAAGGAAAATACTAGAAATCTTTTATAAGAAATATCTGAACAAAAGCGAGTGGGCAAAGTGGCGCTTTTCCAAAACCTGGTTTGGTAAAGCTTGAACCCAGCGACAATCATTGTACTAAAGTTATAGGAAAGTAACAGCGAGGAAAGATTTGGATTAATGAAGTGGGAATATACCTTTGTTATATTAGTGATATTTAACTCCCTAGGAAAACAGAGAGAAGAAGAAATATAGAAGAAGGGAAACGCCAGTCATCTCAGCCATCGAGAAGTCCGTGATATGATCTTGCATTCACAACTATCAAGAAAACATGATCACCAACATTCTGCCAGCTCAGCCTGTCATTCTCTCACGCTGCCACACTCTTTCTAGATCGATAGTGAAATGTCCTTACAGTACTCGGTTTTATTTAATTAATATATTCAGTGTTAAGTCAGAGTGCTTTTTCTATTCTTCAAATTTCTTTATACACTTCACAAAAATACCATTGCAATACATGTTATTCATTAATGCCTTCATAAATGTTCTCCATTGATATTAAAATTGATGATATTAAAATGTTCTCCATTGTTAATTTTTATAATCTTCAATTCAATAAATTTATTTCAATTTGTTTTTTCTTTTTTTAACAGGCCTAGATAGGTATAAGCCCTGTTGTAAATTAAAATACCCAATCTTAGTGTAGCTCAGAATACAGGTCTGCCTAACAATAAATTGATAGGAAACTCTTATTTTAGTGTACAATGAATAGCGGCGAGGTTGTGTGTATTTATAAGTATATGTGACCCAGATTGTTGTTAGCCTGACAATGATCTAACAAGTTGGCTTTACAGGAAATGAAGAAGGAAAAACTAGTAAATGGTTACAAGTGGTGAAATTGAACTGAAGGTGAGACACATAGAGGATTTTACTTTTCTACACTTGTTTGTGGTAAAATGAAGATAGCTTGGACACAACGGCGGTGGTGAGTAGTGGTAACTAGGACTTGATTGGTGGAACAGAGCGATGTTAGCGAACAGTTCTCTTAGTCTTATTGGTCACCCACTGGTCACGTCATTCCGACCGCGTCATTACCGACAATTGGACGTGGTCCGGCCAGGCACACCGATTGACCACAGATAGCTGGCACATATACAACTTCGATTACACCTACCAACAACGCTTACAAACTCACATACTATTTTATATATAAACGAACACTACCTTCAAAATATGTTACATAAATTTAAGTAAGTTTTCTTCAAAAAATATTTTATCAAACTATTAATTGAATTAGTAACTACTTCCGTGTCTACGGTTACAAGCAAAAAGCAATATTTAAATTACTGTCATTAAAATTCTAAGATCTTCCCGTTGATAATGAAAAACACGCGGTATCAACCCGAAGACGTAGCCTTTTAATAATGTAATAATATTACTCAATGTTAAACAAAATTGTTTTCAATAACTTAGAGATAAGAATTAATTACGTACTTACAAGTAAAAAACAATTGAGTTTACGTGATGAGGCCGAGCCAGTGGTTTGCTAGAAACCGACATTTCGCCCATATTGCAATGGGCATCTTCAGGGTCTTTTCACCTTGAAAGCTAATGGAGCAGTCTTGTTGATGCTAAAGAAGCTCATAGCAATATGGGCAAAATGTAGGTTTATAGCAAATTATTGAAGCGGTTTCAATCCGGGAACTCACGTTTTTCATGAAAATGACCGTGTAAACTTAAAAGATCAACTTAGAAGTATTAGAATCAGGGCTCTTTTTTTCCCCTAAACGATATCAGGCAATATATATTGAGTTAAGGGTTGTAGATTTATGAACCTAACTACAGCCTTTAGATTATATTTTTTTTTCTTTGTAATTTACAGTATTCCCGACGTTTCGGCACTTTGCGTTCCATCATCATGGGAAGATCAGTATTTATAATTTTTTTTTTTTCAGTCAATCCAATCTACCACAATAGCCCCTAGCTACTGGACTCCCACAAAGAAAAAAAATTATAATCTAAAGGCTGTAGTTAGTTTCATAAATCTAGAACCCTTAATCAAAGCAAAATTACAACAAAAGCAGCCATAAAAATACAACTTAATTAATGCACTATAATATATTGAAAGACTACAACTGAAAGACTACAAACTGATTGGTGCCCTATACATCATGGAAGAAAAAAAATATCCAAGTAAAATAGCGTTAATTACTTAATTCGGCGTTTCCCGCCTATCAGGCTTCCTCAAGACACTTCCCACAATAATTCACCAGTCACCGCTTCTCAGATCTCTGCCAAACATTAGTCTCCTCTATCTCATTTTCCTATCGAAGTAGTGGGCTTCCTCTATCTCGCAGTGGAGGGTTCCTATCCCGCTCTGACCATCTCAGGAGAGCTTAAACTTCGTATAACCATATCATCTGGCTTTCTGTGAATTAATCTTTCTATGATAGTCTCCTTTACGTCCATTCCCTTCCTCATACCTTCGTTCCTTATTTTTTTTTAATTTAAGACGCGTCAACATCTATGGTCATTGGCTCCCGGAGCCTTTTCAGTGCATTGCCGGCATCCGGACAGTGTTCTCTCATTACAGACAACACTGTTTATCATCGGACAGTGAGCTATAGGGCAAAGACCTAAGGAAGACAAAATCTAAAGGTAGCACAGCTGGATTTGTTCCTTATTCTCCATTCTTGTTCTCCTTACATATCTGGTGTAGTTATCCAATTCCTCCGCTCTTATGTTCCCGGTCAATGGTTTTCTGGTAGCCCAGGTCGGTTCCGTATGTTTAGAATACCTTCGACTATGGAATAAATACTCCTATTATTTTTTCCTCGAAAATTATTTTATTCCATAGAAACTTATACAGCATTACGCGCCTAGTCACATCTTCTTCAGGTGTTGTAAGGAGCATAAGACTTTACACTGTTGAATGATATTTGAGAATAAGGTAGCGAGAGAATAATTAAGAGAGAGACAGACTGGCTGAAATTAGAAAGTAAGTAGAATGATGTTGACTGTCTGGTGTCGATAAGTATTGTAAAAACTGTTTCCCTCCTAGGCCTAGCTCGCCTCTATATGTATGGAATTCTCCTTCCGGAGTTTGGCCTAGGTCTGGCCTAGGGTTGATTCGGGTCCTTGGTTCTTCGGATCCTCACGATTCTTAATGTTACGGATCCCATTACACTAATTTTGAATTTATCTATTTGGAACTGATAAGTTGAAGGGGGGCTTGACTCAGTTAAAATATGATCACTTGACTCTATCTGAAAATCATGTTCCCTCAGAATTATGATATTAGCCGCATAAATATTATTCCAAGTATTGATTGAAAGGCAGTAACTAGCTTCCCAGGTTTACCGAGACGTCAAAATTCAGTTTAGCCCTGTCACTTCAACCGGACACCGTTTTGGGAGGCTCCTCTTATCACATGGAATTCTCTATTTCATTAAGCCTCTTTGATTTTCGCGACAATAAATAGCTCGATAGGGATGAAACTCAATTATATCACATCCTCCTATAACAACATAATTGTGTAATATTTTTCGGTATAGTAGGGGTTTTAGTGAACTAGTGAACCCCCACCACTGATCCACTCTAGGGAGAGAAACAGCCCCTCTCGCACAGACAGGAGAGGCTCGGCCAATGTATATATATATGAGAGAGAGACAGTCAGAATAATTCTGTTCAATTCAGTCTTACACATCAGACATCATTCTGTTGATTCACACTCCGTACATATTTTAGCCACGTCAGTCTGTCAGTTCAGTTCAGTTCTAAATTCTAAAGTGCAACGTCCCTGGCAGTCAGTTATATATATATATACATATCAATTATATATCTTAAACCAATCTTAAGGTGTTTATCTATCATCATCAACAACCAACGTCTCCTCAGAACACCCTTACAGTATACTTGTGTTCTAAAAATATTTAATTTTCATTGTATGTATTTTACAATATAAACTGCTATAACAAAATATTTTATAGGCTTTGTTAGAGATAATAAAATTATCGAAACGTTGGTGACAATTGGAATTTATTTTCACACTGGCCAAACTTCACAACTTGTAAGAATAATTTTATAAATAAGAAAAAAATAAAAATAAATAAAAAAGAAGAATGTAGTGGGCTAAATTCAATAATAAAGTTTTTTGTTTTTTGTTTTTTAAATTTAATGAAAGCACCCGTACAGTAAATTTTTCAAACTAACCATAGATTTTCTGTTCAGTTTAATAAATGCTACCAAGTTTTCAACGACAATCTAAATGGATTCATATAAAAATTAAGGTCATCATCCGACAGATGATTGATTTATGGACAGACAGCTCCAATTTTTACTTATTACCCTATTTTTTTTTTACTTCTGCGAATTAATCAGACGATTCTAAAATCTATAAGCACAAAAATCCTAATTGTGATTTTGTAAAAGTGAATGTCAACGTTTTATATATATATATTTAATTGATAATAAATAATTTTTGCATTTTTTTTTTATTTTTATTTTACAGCAAGAATACAGTAAATTTTATGATAACATTAAATTATGCAGACATGAAATTCTCCTAAAAATTTTATTTTAAAATTAAAATACTCATTAAATATTGCATTTATTTGTTAATGACATTAAACACAAATATACTATCACGTAATCAACTATTATTTTATTAACGACTATGAATAGGATATATTAATTTTCATTCATAAGATTCTTGGCGAAGATTTATCAAAGTGATGTAAACTATTTATTCGGGAAAAGTGGTAAAGAGTTCTGTTATCACTAGTTTTCAGGTCTCTTCTAATATAGACTATGTAAATGAACGAGCACTTTGACTTCATTACATGTAAGGGGTAAAATCCCTTGTTTTAAAGCAGATAAAATCCTAATTATCTTCTCAACTCGACAAAGACAATTTGTACCACCATCAAAACTGTTTCGTTAAAACAACAGGACAAAAAGTATTTTTTAGGTTTCCCTTCCGCCCATCTTTTTATCTTTTTTTTTTTTTTTTATCTAATTGAATTTGTATTGTACATTTAATTTTCTTTCCTTTTTTTTTTTATGTTAAACTTAATAGAAAATGATCTGGTGTGAAACACTCACACAACTTTCTATTACTCCTATATTCAAAATTGAAATTGACAAATTTTATAATTGTGTACCAAATTTAATGAAATTCTTTGGAGTTCGTCGAAATTCGTCAAATGAAAAATGAAAAAAATGTTCAGTAAAAGCGCACTTCCGTTTTAATACTTTTCTTGAAACTCGGTATTTATTTCTAATTAATTTTGTTTGGATGGTAGAATTGTATAATCAACTATGATAGCATTTTAGAAAAAACACAACCTCACCCCTCCACCAAAAGCCCCCTTAAATGACTTTACTAGGAGAAATATTTCAAATAAAAATTGTTGCTCTTTATATGTAACACGTTTACAAATTGAAAATCGTTGGGAGACGTTTTCGAGAAAATACTAGAAAACTGAAAAATACATTTCAGTAAAAACAGCACTTCCGATCATCTGATTTTTTCAAATTCGGAATTTCAACAACATATTTAATTCTGATTAATGTTGATGACAGAATTGTATAGTAAACTGAAATAGCACTTTAGAAGGAAACCTAACCCAACCCTTCACTCAAAACTACCCTTAAATGAATTTTCCCGGAGAAACGTTACAAATAAAAGTTGTAGCTCATTGTATGTGTACTTGATATGCCAAGTTTCAAGAAAATCGTCGGGGCCATTTTTGAGAAAATGCAAAAAATTAAAAAAAAAAACAACTAGTAAAATTGTATTTCCCGTTGAGGAATTTTGACAGACGACCCACTGTCGGATCCCATGGTGATTCCTAAACGAATATCAAGTTTGAACTTTATATGATTTTTTTGTTTTTGAGCTGTGTTGTTTACATACAAACAACTCACACAGAGACCATTTTCTAAAAACCCCTTTTTTGGCCTCAGGGTATCTCAAAACGGCTATATTCGGTGAAAACTCGATAACGAAAATTTGGCATGATTGCAGTACTTCCTCTTACTATGAGGAAAAGAAGGTAAAAATAGAGAAAGAAATATATATTTTTGTGTAGCCACAATCATTGCAACTAAAACAAGTACCTATTCTACCCTAATCTGATAATTAATGTAATCTATTCATTACAGACTTATGTTCTGCTACATAATAAATCTGGGTGAAGCACTCATACGATTTTCTCGTGACAAATTTTATTTAAATTTGAAATTATATTAATTTGCCCTAATATATATAAATATGAAGGTGATGGGGGTGCATATACCCCTTCCTACCCAAGGCAAGTGATTAAGAAGTGATTAAGATGTAGTAAAAAGGTAGCGTCAAGAAAATTAAACAAACTCAACATATGAACTTGAAACGTTCTAATTTTCTCAGAACCCCATAAAATCATTTTTCGGGGAAAAATACTTCAGATATATGCGATACATTTATAGGATACCTGACACGTTTGTAGGATCTGGTTTGAAGGAAATCGTTGTAGACATTTCAAAGAAAATCCCCCCTCCAAAATAACTCTAAAACCTATTTCTAAAAAGTCAAACTTGCGGCTAACCAATTTTCATCAAATTTCTAGCAATGCCACCTTATATACCTTAAAATAGTTTTCTCCCAAAGCGTCAGAGAATTGAAGATTTTGTCACAGATCTAAAAAATTTAAGTTTATCATGTGATTTAGAAAGGCTTTAGGTAAAGCCTACTAAAAGATGTATTAATCTGTAACTTGATAAATGTCGTCATAATATTAAAGAAAGACCTACTTCAAGAAGACAATCTTGATTTACAGAAGGCCATAAATATAAGTAGATCAATGGAACTTACACATCGTCAAACCCAGGCAGTAATTGATGAACACAACGACACGACAAAAATTTTTAAAGTCAATAAAAACTCTAATAGCTGTGAAAATATTAAAGATCGCCATAGTGTTCGGCAGTCTACAAAGGTACAATTTCTAATTCACGAAGTCAGTCACATCAACCATTACTCTCAAGGTCTGGTGAATTGATTCCCAAACAACAAATCTGTTCAAGATGTGGACAAATACATCGTTACAAATGTTTAGATGTTGGTAAAATATGCTCAAAGTGTCAGAAACAAAACCATTTTGTCATAATGTGTAAAAGTCTTTCTGTTAAATCTATTGATTTTAATGAACAAGTCGATATAAATTCTAACTGTACCAGTAGTAATTCCAATAGCGGTGATAACTGTTTTGTTTGTAAATTAAATTCTAAAATTTCTCTACTTAAAAATGTCAAATCAGATTGGACTATAAACATGATTATTTGTAACAAACTAATTTTATGTTATTTAGATACAGGCGCTCATGCGAATTGCATGAGTACTTCTCAGTTTAAGAAGTTAAATTTTGAAAGTAATATAGATGAAACCTGCATCATTAAAATAGCATCACATCAATAGCATCTTTTTGCGGCACAGAAATTCCAGTTATTGATACTGCAGTTCTTCCTTGCATCTTAAATAACACTGTAGGTGATATTTTGTTTCATATTATTAATTTGCCTTGTCCATCAATTTTAGGCCTGAAAGTATGTGAAAAAGTTTGGTTCATTAACAAAATTTTAGCTCTCAATTTAGATAAGAACAACAAACAAATATTAAGAGGTCAATATAATGCATTACTGAAAAAATATCAGCATATCTTTGAGGGCTTAGGATGTCTAGGCACTACTTATAAGTTAACTTTAAAGCCTGATTATAAACCTATAATAGATCCTCCAGGTAATCTACCTTTCAAACTGTATTCTAAAGTTAAACAGGAGTTGGAAAAAATGGAAAGAGAACGAGTTGTTTCTAAGATAACTTACCTAGGTGGCAGAACCATATATTGCACTGAAGTGGTACTTATATGGTAACTTAGCACTTGCTGCTGGGCCAGAACCATCAAAAAACAAATTGTTCCACAACAACTTCTTCAAATAAAAGTGATAGGCACTTATTTATGCGTGTAGTTAGAAAATCGTTGAAACCATTTTCGATAGAAATCGCAAAAGAAAAAAAACGGTGTTCTTAATGAGGTCTCGTCGGGATGTTCCTTCTATTCTACGCAAAAACCTGATCACTATTACGTGCAGAACACTCTGGGTGTTTCTTTGTAATGATCCAGGACTCACTGAAGTATCCCAGAATAGGCAAGTATATATTCTTTCTTCTAAATACTCGTTTTACTTCTCTTAGGCGTTTCTTTTTTGATGAGCTGAAAATTTGTTTATTGAATTGTATTAAGTGAATAATAGAAAGTCTTGTGAGAGTGTTTCACACGATGTTTTGTTGTGATTTGATTTGATCAATAAAAAAATCTGTGATAAAAATCTAAAAATTATTTTGTTATTTATCACGCACAAACACATTCACACTGAATGAAGAATAAAGGAGCCATTTTCTTAAAAAAAATCGTCATTTACAAAGCGAATAAAATGTAATTTCTGGTAAAATGTGAAATTTGAATTTCACATAAACGAATAAATAATATATCAGGTAAATTCTCAAATAACCATTCAAATTTAATACATAGATAGTGGAAATACTTCGATAAATTTACAATAGTTTGGTTTGCATATATTTCATTCTGATTGCTCTTAATTAATAAATACTATAAGGCTGATAAGCGTTAAGTTATTAAACAAACGTATAAAGTTTCCCGCAGTTATATATATATTTTATTTATTTTAATTTTACGATTATAACTTTTAATAAATTTAGATGAATTAATACATTTTCTGTGGTCAATTTCTTTTAATTAAAAAAATTAATTAAATCTGGAAAACCTATACCAACAGATATGTTAAAGGATACTTTCAAATTTGCAATAATTCCATTAATTGATTATAAAAATTTAATTCTACGTAATAAAACTTCAAATAAAAAAAATATACTAAAGGAAATTCATTCCATCTATAATGAAATTCTCCTTTTATTATATTATTTATTTATTTTCATTTCTTTATTTCAACATGAAAAAAAAAAAAAAAAAATTACCTAGAGCCATAGAAGAGAACTAGGAACTCATCCAAAAGCAATGGTTACCTTATATAATATATCTTGATCCTCAGCTGACCGTAAAATGGTCAAAGTTGTTTACCACAAAGATGGACATTGGCTGAGATTGTTTGCTAGGAAATCCACTTGGTTTGACTGAATTACGTGGCAAAAGGGGTTTTACAACACTGTACCCCAAGCCCCTTTGAGGTTGTTGGAATCAATTTTGATGTTGGAATTGGGTCGGCTAACGAGAATAAAGAGGAGCAGCGGGTAGTTGTTATATACTAAAGTAAGATGATGAAGAACCAACAGTGGTATTTACGTTGAATAATGCCTCTATTCTGCCTCTGTTTTGTAACTATATAAAAAAGTGAATTACAAAACATATACTTACCTTTATATACTGGTATTTAGGTAAGTAAAATTTCTAATCTTATATAAAATAAAATTTAATTCAATGATTGAATTTATGAACTATTTTTCCAACCATTTAATATCTAATTCCTCAGCTTTCATTGCCTTATAGGTGCTCCCAACCCCAAACACACATAGAGTTCTTGACAAAATAAAGTGAACAAGTTTAATGATTAATGATATATCAAATAATTTAACTAATAAATTAATAAAATAAGAATTTTTGGAATATTTTAATATTGAATAAGACTAAATATAATTGAAACTTTTTATCATTTAATGAAAATTAAATAATAATATTAGATGGACAAAATTAAGTAGACACTTTGTACGTACTTAAAAATGTGAGTAATTAATTATTGAATGTCATGCTTGTAACTATAGCTTCTATTCCGACATTTCCCAAATTTCAAAGATAATTCTACACAATATTCGTATGTTTGATCATTATTTGAATTTTTTACACCAATATGCACCATAATTTGCTGTGGATTCAGACCCGCACTTTATGGAGGCCGCCTCTGGTACCTATGTCACATGCAGTGTTGCACATTAACGGAATATGCAGTTTGAGCTTCCTGCAATTGCGGTTTTTCTTCAGAAATCCACACATAAACCATTCGCTAGAAACATTGTTTTCCTACTCAAGGGTTTCGAAACATATAATTCCTGTGAAAATTCCTTTTTAAAGGAAAACAGAAATTGGTGCTTCATCTTATACACTCCATCAAATCAATTTCAACTTAATGGAACGGTTCCTTCATCTATAATAAAGTTAAGATTACTAAACATTTAATAAACTTATATATATATATATTTTTTTTTTTACACGAACATATATAAGATATGCATAAAATAGCAATTAAGCGGAATGGTATCTCTCTAGTTTTATTATTTATTTAATTACATAGTGCATTTTATTTAGAGACATATTTTTAATTATATATTTTTATTCAAATAAATTCCAATCTCATTGATGCGTTTCTTTTTCTGTTTACAAGTTTGGGACGTTGCAACAGTTTCTTACGTGTGAAAACAAAATTTGATATAAAAAAAATAAAAAAAAAAAAAAATGATAAATAAATGATGTAACTAAAAATATTCGAGTAGTTTAAGCGGAAGTGATGTTATAGTTTTTTAATATAAAACAAGTGATTTCTATTGAAGTGAAGCGATCACGTAGTATGGCTGTTAAGTTGATTCTAGCGTTCGTCATGGATCTTCGTCATTCTTCGTTTATATATATACTTCTTCTTACTCTTCTTATTCACTTCTTTTAACAGAGTTCATCTCACTCACTCCTTCCGGAGAAATTGATTATTGATCTAGTCACGGCATGTTTAAACTCTGCATTATCACGCAAAAAACAACGGACTTCAACTTATTCTCCCCACTAAATACCAATCACCAATATCACTGCTATAGATTATGTGATTTCATTCGCTTCAATATTGCTTCTTCTTTTTTTTATTACCGTTATTGCTAATATAAAAATCTAGTGTGAAACACTCATACAACTTTCTCTTACTTCAGTTCTCAAAATTATAATTGACAAATTTTATAGTTAGGGTAACAAATTTAATGAAATTCGTCGAAAACTGCCAAAAACTGTTCTGTAAAAGTGCACTTCCGGTTTACTAATTTTGTTGAAACTCGGAATTTTGACCATCTATTTATTTCTATTTAATTTTGTTTGGATGATAGAATTATATAATCAACTATGACAGCACTTTGGATAAAAACATAATCCTACCCCTCCTGTAAAAGTGCCCTTAAATGAATTTTTGCAGAGAAATGTTTTAAAAAAGAAGTTGTATATCTTTTTGTATGTGTAGTTTATATATGAAGTTTCAAGAAAATCTTCGGAGCCATTTTTGAGAAAATTTCGAAAAAAATAAAAAAAATCGTTTAGTAATGTGGTAAAATAAACGCACTTCCGGTCATCCGATTTTTCAAACTCAAAATTGCAACAACACATTTAAATCTAATTAACATTGTTTAGATGACAAAATTGTCTAATAAACTGAAATAGCACTTTATAGGAAGCTGTAACCCCACCACTCCTCCAAAGGTACCCTTAAATGAATTTTTCAAGAGAAATGTTACAAATAAAAGTTATAGCTTTTTGTATGTGTAATTGATGTAACAAAGTTTCAAGAAAATCATTAGAGCCATTTTCGAGAATATCGCAAAAAAGTAGAAAAAACAGCTAGTAAAGTGGTACTTTCGGTTGAGGAATTTTGACAGTTAACGTACTGTCAGATCCCATAGCGATACCTAAACGGAATATCAAGTTTCAACTTTATACGATTTTTTTTATTTACGCTCAGCTGTTCACATACATACATAATAGTAAGAGAAAGTGAAAATTAATAGATTAATAATAGATTTTCTCTTTCTCTTACAGTTGAAGAAGAGAATATTGCGATCATATCACCAAATTTTTAACAAAATATTTACCAAATTGCAAATATCATTTTGGCTAAAATATATTGTGATGAAGTACAAACTAAAACATCTGATGTGAAACATCACACAACTTTCTCTTACTCCAGTTCTCAAAATTATAATTGACAAATTTTATAGTTTGTGAAATTCGTCGAACTGAAAAAAACTGATCAGTAATACCGCACTTCCGGTTTACTAATTTGCTTGAAACTCGGAATTTTGGCCATCTATTTATTTCTAATTAATTTTATTTGGATGATGGAATTGTATAATCAACTATGATAGCGCTTTAGAGAAAAACATATGTTTAGTTTATATCAGAAGTTTGAAGAAAATCGTCGGAGCCATTTTTGAGAAAATCGCGAAAAAGTGAAAAAAGCATTTAGTGAAGTGGTAATATAAACGATTTTTTGAAACACGGAATTTTAACAAGATATTCAATTCTAATTAACATTATTTAGATGTTTAATAAACTGTAATAGCACTTTAGATGAAAACCTAATCCCTCCCCTCCAAAAGTGGCCTTAAATGAATTTTTCCAGAGAAAAGTTTCAAATAAAAGTTGTAGCTCATTGCATGTGTAGTTGACATACCAAGTTTAAAGAAAATGGAATGGTCTGAGCCATTTCTGAGAAAATTGCGAAAAAGTAAAAAAAAAAAAAGAAAGTAAAGTGGTACTTATGGTTGAGGAATTTTGCCAGATGACCCACCGTCTGATGTCATGGTGATACCTAAATGGAATATCAAGTTTCAACTTTCTACGGGTTTTAGTTTTTGAGCTATGCTGTTCACATACATAGACCATTTGTTAAAAACCACTTTTTTGGACTCAGGGGACCTCAGAACGGATATTTCCGGTGAAAACTCAATATCGAAAATTTGACACGATTACAATGCTTTCTCTTTTTACTAGGAGTAAGAGGAAGTAATAGAATCCTATAGAAAAAAATATATTTAATATAGCATTTAATATAGATTTTTCGGGAAGTGGCTATAATATAAACCAACCGCAAACTAGATCTATTGAGACTCCTTATTTGCCTGCGTTTATACGTTGTCCACCTTATGGACTACAGTGTATTCACATTCAAGTACAAGCTGCTATATGTGCGAAGCCCATGTTTATCCGAAAACCACCACATTTATGAAAGAAGCAATTAAACTTTCCAAGTAAAAAGGGAAGTAAAAATTCCAAGTTTAACGACAATTTGTTTATATTACTATTGTATTGATTACAGAAGAGAAAATCGTTACCATAGTTAATGGCATCCAGCAGAGAGAAGAGAGGCTTTCTCTGGTTAACAGAGACTACTCTCTGACTTAGGCAGGCTAGAGTGGGAGAACCTGTGTATATAAGCCAGTGAGAATCTATCTAGAGCATATCTATCAGATTCAACCATACATCGCATCGTGTCATATCTCTACTCCCACCTTTTATTCTATCAGTTTCATTATAAAGTCCAGTGCAGTTAGTGTAAACTTATAGCTACATTATAACAGTGTCTTCATATCTCGTTCATTCAATCAAACCTAATTTCTCTCCTCATCAACTCCATTATACATATTATTGTTTTAAATACCTGAAAATAGAGAATTATCCATCACACTGGAAAAGAATTTGCAATCAATAAAATTAAATGTACTTACAAATCACTGAACTGTTTTCTCTGCAAATAAATCTAATTCCAAGATCCCATTTGGAAATAAGTATATAACTTACAGAAATGTAAAATCTAATATGCCTATGGTAAACTAGGTAAACACAATTGTTTGAAATGAATGTTTTGTTTATAAATTACCAGGAATTTCATGTTTATAAATTGCACGCTCTAACAACTACATCCGTATTATAAGGAAACAAAATAATATATATGTACATTTTTGTCTTTTTAATGTTTCATACCGCAAACTGAATACACCCTGTTGATGTATCAAAATATATGTTGAACTTACCGTTTACATCACATTATTTGTATTTCTTTATTAAGATGAAATGTTAAAAACCTTTATTTATTTTGTTGCTAGAAAATTAAACGATAAACCAATTTATTTTCACTTTCTAAAAAGACAAAGTTACTACCAAAGAAGGGTGGGTGGCCAACCAACAAAGTTTTATAAACACGTTAAGAATTTATGGCAAGTTGAAGTGCTGTTTAAAGCTTTAACAAAAATAATAAAAGAGGAGGGGGGTAAAAAAACCTCTTGTTTTGTTTTATAACATAAGTTTTTTTTTTATTTTTTATTCAGTTAGAAAAATTCTGGGGGCCTAATACTACCTATGAACCATGGAAATCAGGAAGGAACCCAGAAACTTTTTTAATCGGAAGGATCTGTCAGATACCTTCTATCTTACTTCTATTCTATCTCGCTTCTTCTTCTACTTATTTTTTTTTTTTCTGACCTACTCTTTTAGGGAGTAGATCCGTTGTTTTTTAATTTACAAGATAAAGGGTTAAAGTAGAATACCAGCTGTAGGGGTCCAGGTGTGCTTACTGAGAACCAACATAAACACTTCTTTTGAAAGGAAGAACCTTTTTCTCGTTCCATCTACACTATCTTCCACTACTAAAGAGGGGCTTTTTTTAAATATCTACAGATGAGTCTTATACATTATTGAAATAAATAAAGGGCTATTGTAGTGCCCCACAGGAAATCAAATGAATGAAGAAAAATTATATTAATAATAAGTTAATCTCGGCAAATACGTTGTTTTCTTCTTTTTTTGGGGGGGGGGGAGCGCCCATTGGACGTGAAGGCCAATGCCCTGTACTTATAAACAATTAATAAATTAAGCAAAGAAATTCGCTTTGATTCTGATGTGAGGCAAGGAGATTTCCTCTTTTCGAACATATTCAAATAAATTCTGCTCATAGTCATTTTGAAAATTGATTATCTTAGGTTACTTCAGATTCTAGGATATACCAATGCCATTGAATTGTAGTAAACGTGTCAAAAGAATTTCTTTTTAAATTAGAAAAAGAAAGCAAGCAGGTTGACCTGTCTATCCGGAATCACGGAGAAATCTCAGCAAGTTGGATAGCTGTCCCTTTGAGGTCGTTGAATGTTTCATACAACGAGGAGCTGAATAATAAAGTATATTAGGGTCACTGATTAAATTAGAAAAAGGAATAATAGCAGGGAATGTTTCGGTCACTTAAATTTGTATAAATCTCTCTCTAAATCAAATCAAAATAAAATTTCACAAATCCCTGATTGAGTTTGTAACGGAACGAAACGGGCTTTTAAAGTTGTGGATCAATAGAATTTGAAAATATTTCGCAACAATAAAGCGTCCCTATTTAGATCCCCATGGAATTTTATATGCTCGGCCACACCTGCATCTGCTCAACCATCGTACGTGTGATATTCCAAAATAATATGTTCTAAAGCTTCACACTTTAATAGCAGCCTAATCATTTACACGTCTCATTTCGTAACCTTTCCCATTTAACTGGCCACGTCTAATAACCAATCGCGCCACAGTGTAGGGGAACACCGAAGTAACCAGCACACTCCTAACACTAAGGCATCAGACACAAAGTGAAATGTTGTCCTTCCCTTATTAGAATTAGTCAAATGAGATTTCCATACTTCCTGGAGTTCCTCAACAATTCCTCCTGAGAATAATTTCTACTTCTCAACTATTCTTCGTTGAGAAGATCTCCAGAGAAAAAAAACGATACACTCCTTCCGATCATGCATCGATTAATCCTGAAATAAAAAATGTTTAGCTGCAGTTTTTTTTTTTTTTTACTTGTTCTAAGTCCAGTTCTGTAAACTGTGAGTACGTCTACATACATAAATATCTATCATTTCTATTTGAAACATTTTTCGCGGCAAAAAAATTGATTTTTGTGGCGGTAATCCTTTGAATTACCACTTCAATACAATGTAAGGTGTTACCATGTTTATAATATTAATAATCATTAAAAGCTTTGACAGAATTCCAAATTTGAAGACAATCGGTTATTTGGAAAAGTGACTTTGCAGAATAGGTTTTCGAGTTTCTTGAAGTTTTCCCGAAACCGGCTCCGGTTTCATTAAATATCGTATGTTGACTACACAGATACAATTCTATAACTTTGATTTTGTAAAGTCCCCCGCCCACCAAAAAAAACTGTTTTAGGATTTCTGCGGAATTTATGGCGTAAATTTCAAACCTTATTTGAGGTAAATCAATGTTATTATCGCCATCTTGTGGTGTACATGTAACTGCCTTGAAATGACTACCTGAACCATGGGTGCCTACTACCAGCGTTTTCTGCCTAATCCACCATTCAATATTTATGTAAAGCCGTGAAAAAGAAATCACAAGTTAAAAAGAAACATCAATTTTGTAACTGAACATACAGTTGCAGGAGAAAGATGAATGGGGGGGGTCTGCCATCATTTTTTTTTTTGTAGGTGCCTCAGTATCTATGGTCATTGCGCCTGGAGACACTGCCGCCCTTTGGATAATGTTCTCTCGTCAGCCAACGCTATCCATCAGCAGTTAGTGAGCAATAGAGGTACCTAGGTAGAAAAAATCTAAGGGTAGAACTGGTCTCAAACCGGGACATCCACATGGAAGTTAGGGTGCTACTACTGAGGTAATCCTTTCCGTTGATGACTTATAGCCTCCAAATCAATCAGGAGAAAACCTGTACGGACGTAGAGAGGTTCAGTGGACACTGTTTTGAAAACCAGCTATTAGCAAGAGGATGGAACGTTCAATAGTCGAAGGTCTTGTGATTTCGTCACACAGTCGTATAGTATGAAATAATAATTGGAACTTTTGTTATCGTGAATTAACACGGTGAAAATATAATTGATTTGGATAAAATTATGATTAGCTAGTTCAGACAATATTACGAAGTACCTGACTAATTTCATTATTCTTCTGTGGCATGTCACACATCTAAGAATTATATCTTCCTACCAGAGAAGCTATCAACTTTTATTAGTATTACTCTATGTTTTATAAAGTTCAAACAAATAAAATTCCTTATAAAATTATTATCATCTCACATTATATGTTCGAATATGAGATATTGTCTCTATCATCTTGTCACAAATCGTGTTCTCATTAGTTACTAAAGAAGGGACACGACATTTGCATATTTTGGCATTCCAAAGTAATGAGTGCCGTAGCTATGGTATATATTGTTCTTGTACCAGGATAGTAAGTTGACATTGGTCATTACTATCAAATATACTCACGCCAAATCATGAACTACATGAGAACTGATCTCATCAATGTTTCCGAGAATTTTCATGAGAATATATTATTGTTTACTATGTCAACAAATCTATATATTTATAATAGATCTATTTGCCTAAAAATTGATGGGTTAGTTCGTATAATATTAACAGTTATCCCTGCATATATAACAGATCGCTGTTATGAGTGAACATTTCCATTCAATGGAATTATTTATTGTCAATGATTTACTGAACTAGTAAAATAAACAAAAAAAAAAAATATCCAATTAACATGGCCGTTATAATAACATAGTAACTAACAAACAAGTTGATTGCCTTCTCTCTGCTATACTGAATACATTTTTTTTTTTTTATATAACTTTAGATTTTTTTACTGATCTTGTCAACATGTTTTTGAGATGTGAGCAACTATTGCAAATTATAGGGCTAGATTTTATCGTTGATTTAAAAAAAAAAGTAATAATAATTTCCTTTCGTTTTAGTTTTTAATCATACAAAATTCCATAAATTGGTTCAATAATTTGATTTGCATAATTTATGATTATTGTATAAATGTTGTAAACCTTCGGTGAGCATTGTAAAATTTGCAAAGTGTTTGTAAAACATTCATAAAAATCTTTGCTGTTGACGTAACTATACGTAACATTCTTTCAATACAATTCTCATTACAAATTCTCTAAAAATTATTTAAAAATAAACACCTATTTCCATTTACATTGAACTTATACTATTATCATAAGCCAACTCCGAGGAATGCAAGATTCTGCTCAAAAATAGAATAAACATTTTTGCAATGACAAAATGAAAGGATAAACTTTCCGAGATCTTTTCTAGTCTCATACTCGTGCAGATGCAGTAAAACATAGCATTACTCTGGTATTGTAGAATTAATTACAATTACAATTATGACAAATTAATTCAGTTCAAATTCCATCATAAATATAAACACTTTCGATTGGCCCTAGATATAGTAAAGCCCATTCATATTTCACTTTATTTTTTTGAGAATAAAATAAATTCAGTATTTATTATGTAATGGAAGAACGAAATGGAAAAATAATAGTTTTGGAAAATAATTTTGCGAAAATTAGCTAGTTCAAATTAGTGATGGGGATAGAGCCAGGTACTACAATCTAGGTCAATGCAAACCAAGAGACAAAGGGCAAGAAACAGTTAGGGTAAAACAATAAAATTCCCTTCAGACATATCAGCATTATTTGAAAGGATTTGAACTATGAAGAGAAGACATTCCTTCAAGACAGTCTGAAACAGAAACCGAAGCAGAACACTCCAGGAATCAGTGCCAGATATAAGCTAAAACATAACAGTTTATTCCAGCTAATTTCAGTATACTTATAAGCATATTATTGTGATATTGTAAAGATTAAACTCTTTTAAAGAATAATATATTTATTTCAAAACGTGATGCTCTCTTGTTTAATTATAATACTTCTCTCTTAAACAATATACTTACAAGCCCTTACAAGCTACTACCACTACTACAACACAACATCACCAATTACATTTCAATTATAAATTTACTCTAAACTTTATATATGGTGATTACACAAGCAGTAGCATTGTGACAAGGGGGCGTCAAGCAACGTGCACATTAAATTCTTAAAATTAACAAAAAAGAAAAATCGTAAAGTTTAGAAATTAACTTCATCAGATTTGCATGTGATACAATTTATTGTAATGAATATCAATTGAGATATATATGTAGCCAAAAAACCTTAAGGTTTTTATGACTCACAATAAAGCCTCTGAATATGGAACTAGATTGATATTTGATGATTCAGGGTCAAGCAAAGGGATATTTTTTTTAAGTAAGGTGAAGAGTTGGAATTACAGTTTTTGCTACGTTCTCTCTGATCCAAAAACTTGAAAATATAGGATACCAAATCAAAACTTGGTATACCAATCGGGAAATGAAGAAGATGGTTTAGTACAGCGGTACTCAAACTGCGGAGCGTGTTCCCTAGGAGAGGCTCCATAACTTTACAAGGGAGCATCAAATAAATAAATAAGACAAGGCATCAGATATATTATTTTAATTATTTAAAATATAATTAAATCGAAACCATTAAAATAAAACATTTTTTAGGACATAGGTCTAATGACTAAGATGTGCCTATTTTGAAGTACACAGTTTGTCCAGTTTTGGTTTTATATTCGAGATTGTCATTATGAGCC